>VZTO01000360.1:67314-97979 GCA_013400615.1 Syrrhaptes paradoxus | reverse complement strand
CCATGGATGGGTTATTTTTACCTTTTTTTTTTTTTAACTTAAAAAAAAAATAATCAAAAAACTTCAGTCACAAAACCTTCCAGAACAGTCTCCCTTCCCATGGCCTGGAGGGCTGCAGGACCCCAGGCAGGCAGGGCTTGCAGGGCTGAAGCCAGCAGACTCCCATGAAATAGGAATCAGGGAGCTTTCCCGCAACTGCTAAACCAGCATCTCGTGGGAGCGCGGTGGGGCGGCTGCAGCGCGGCAGCATCAGGTGGGGGCTGTAACCTGCAGCCTCCCCCAGCTGGGTGAAGATGAAGCTGTCACCACGGAAGATGGAGCTGTCACCATGGAAGATGGAGCTGTCACCGCAGAAGATGGAGCTGTCAGTCACCACAGAAGATGCGGACATCACCCTGTTTGTGTGCAGCGACAGCTTGGAGCTGCAGAGCAGCTCCATTGGGAAGGGGAAGCACCCACCATCCATCTCCTCCTGCCACCGTGGTGCTGGGGCGCGGGCAGCTCCCAGCCCAGGGTTTCTGTTCATCTTTTCCTGTTTCTGCCCCGCTGTCATTGCAGTGTCTGGGGACTCTCTCCTGAGAAGACACCTGGGTGGGGGGAGACTTTTGTGATGGGGTTTTCCAGTCTCCCGGGGGAATGGCAAGACAACAATGAGACTGTCACAGCCCTTCTCCTTCCCTTTCTTTACCATGTCAGGGAAACCACCAGTTCACAGGAGACCCCCATGCCCCAGGACCCTGTCCCCCAGCCTCTGCTTGCTTTCTCAGGAGGAAATCCCTGCCATCTCCAGATGGCCACAGGCACCAGCTTTGCAGGGACTTTCTACAGCGGATCTCCCAGGCTGCGCCTCCTCCTCCAGCTCTGCTTTTGTGGGTGCAGTTCCCCAAGACACAGCCATGCTCTCGAGGAGGAAGCATCTCTCCTGTGCAGATCGACACCGTGCTCCACACAGCTTGGGCTCAGCCAGCATGAGGTCTGAGGACACCATCCCCTCCAGCTCTGTCCTTGGGGTCCTGCAGGTCTCCAGCCCCCCCCAGTGCCCACCCAGGACCCCTGCCCCAGCTGCACTGGGCACCAGCCCACCGAAACCTCCTGACACCGTGGGGGCCAGCATTAGCCAGCCTGGCTGTAAAGGGACAGTCTTGGCTCTTGCTTTGTGGTCAGAGCACAGAGAAGCCCAGCCAAGCAGGCTGGTTGCTTTTAATTACGCTCAGGACCCGCGTGAGGCAGCCACCTCCCTGTTCCTTCGTGGGGGATACTCATTTAGGGGCCACCAGTTTGCAATTAGCAAGTCACTGCTCTCCCACCCCCCGCAGCAGCAGGTCACCCTGCCCGTGGGCAGCCCGACAGCTGGGTGAGAGCACGCCCAGCCAGACACCTTTTACAAATCATGCTGCATAGTTCGCATTCTCGGCCGGTTTATGAGCATTTCAGCTCCTCATATTGATCAGGGCTGGAGCCGAAGTAATTACATTCATCAGAAATAATTTCCCCTGATTTTGAGTCATATTTGAGCTGGTGCCCACCTCCTCTGCTCACCCCTCGACACAGGCAGCTCTCTCTGCTCGCCGGTACATACTTTCCAGGCGACATCGCTGCTTTCATAACCATAGTGAGACCGAGAGGTTTGTTTTTCTCAACTGGATCCCACACACACACTAAAGGTTTCAGTTGTGTCTTTATTGACTTGGCTGGGGATGTGGACAAGAGGAGGTGGTTTATGTGAAGTGCATGCTTGGGAGATGTCTCCAGACGTCTCCAGTGTTGGGAGGGCACATAGAGGACGTCTTGGGCCCTGGGACCCCCCTGCGTCGCTGGCCTCAGCCTTTCTGGTCTTGCTCAGGAGATGGAGAGCAAGCCCAGCCCTTGCTTTATTCCCTGGGGTGGGGGTAGGAAGTGGGACTCACCCCCAAAGCCCTGGTGTGAGCCCTGGGGAGCAGCAGTATGCCCCCTTTGACAACTGGTTTTGAGTGGTGACCAGTCATTTGGGTTTTTTAAGTGCTGGGTGTGAACAAAGCCCTGGTGCAAGCACTGGCAGCTCCTCAGTCCCCCCGAGACCAGCCCACGGTGCTGAGCCCTGCTGATGTGCCCAGTGTCCAAGCTGGAAGCCCCTTCCCTGCCCAGGCCAGACTCCTTCACATCAGCAAGGATGCCCCAAAGTGCCTGCTGCAGAGGGTCTTTGGGAAGGTCCCAGTACCAGCCAGGGGTTTGCAAGGAAGCTGTGCAGAGCATCCGCTGGGGATATGCCAGCCAAGGAGGGTTGTCTTTGCCCCAGGTCACTGTCCCCTCCCCAGCACCATCCTGTCCCAACACCATCACCCTCTGTCCCCTGTACATAGTCCCAGCATCCTGGATCCACCAGCACCCTGAGCTGCTCCGGCTCGCAATGCTGCTGCTGACAGCAAACCAAGGCCAGCCCTGGGGACATGAAGGGCTGTGACACTGGGAACAGACACAACCTGTGTCACCCAGACCTCCTCCAGCACCACCCCTTTCCCAGGCACAGCACCGGCTGCTGCGTGGGTGCAGCACTTGCATTCCCAAAGATCTTCCCAGGGTCACGGAAATTAGGGCTGGAAGGAAACACAGACATCACTTCAGCTCTCCCACGCTAAAGCTGAGCTGGCTGCAATTAAAAGGTGAGTTTGGCGAGACCTAAAAGCATCACTGGCCGTACCTTAGTGCAGGTCTCGATTTGCAGCCTGTTGGGTGCTGCAAGGGAGATGGCAGCTGCTTGAGAACACATAGCACACTCGAGCAAGACAAGAGCTGCAGGAAAAACACAGTCTATTTTAGCCTGAAACCACAAGAAAAACAGAGATAGTCAAAAAGAATGAGCAATTTGATCAGGAAACACGAGTTAGCCGTGCAGCTCCATGGAAAATACCAAGAGCCTGTCAGTAACCACACAAGGTCAGGGTCTGGGGTTTATATCTTGTCTGAAAGACAAAACTTCTGGTGAGACTTTTTAAAATAAGTTTATGTTTGATGATGTTTGATACCAAAAATAAACTCTCTGTTTGATACGTGATGGTTTCTGACAGTTTTCCAAATAATAATGGAAAGACTCATCTGGCTGAAGTTTCCAGGCTTTGTTTTACAAAAGTCTTACTCTTTGGGTTATCTGAATGTTTAACTTAGGGGGACAATTATGCATTGCTCTTGTCTGGACTGCAGGAAAAAAAAAAATCACCCAGAATTACTGCCCAGGGTTTGATACGTCTATTAAGAAAAAGTGTTGTTCTTTCACAACAGCTGATACAAGGCTGGGCTGTGCTCATGAGAAGCCCCTCAGTCTGAATGATGAGATCTCTCTCTAGTTTTGGCTATACAAGCTTGTGATAGTTCATTTGCTCCCCATGTAATCGCTCAGCTCCTTCCTCTTGTCAATGTCAGACTTTGAGACCAGAACCAGCACCAAGTCCCATTTATCAGTGCTTCTTTCTAATGAAACCTACTTAAAAATCCCTGGAAAATGGGGAAGGATCAAGTGTTCCCACCACCACACACCGCTCCCCATCCAACAGACCCTTTTTCCCTGGGAGGGGGCAATGCCCGGCCATTCCTCGCTCCCTCGCTGGCGTGGCCGTGGTGGCTGGGAGCTTGGAGGGGTCAGCTGGTCCCAGCTGAAGCCGAGGGTTTCTGATGTAGTTGCCTGACCATCAGAAACTGGACGGCAGCCCTGAATTCTTTTCTCGCAAGTCACTTGGACGGCCCCCAGATGGTAAATACTTTCAGTCTCTCCTAGCCCGGGTCGGGGGTGGAAGCAGTGACCTCAAGGTAAAAGATTGCCTGGCCTGTCCCTTGTCCCTTGGGGTGGCCAGTCCTCCCTGCCCGGCTCTGCTCTCCAGTTCAGGTGTGAGAACCAGAGGGAATAAAAATGGTCACAGAGGGATGGAAATGGCCATCACCACCTCTCTCGGCTCTTGCTGTTTGAAACTGGAGCAGCATTCATTCTGGGTAGGAAACAACTTTCCCATCCTGCCAAAAATGAAGGTATTTCAAAGTTTCACAAAGCCAGGGTGTTTCCAGAAGTCTCATGAAAGACAGCCAGCAGCCACCCCGAAGTGTCCAACAGCTGAGGGAGACCTGAGATGTCTCCTTTTCATCTCAGGGCTTTCGGCCGTTCCAAGCTGGGGGTCTGTCCAGCTTTCCCACCCATGCTGTCCACCCTCCATAGACAGCCCTGCTCCCCTGCAGCAGGGATTTGAGCCAGGAGCACCCAGAAACAAAGGGAACATCCTCCCCACCAACATATGGAGCTGGGCTCACCCTAGACCCATTATTTCACTGTTGGTATGAAGAGGAATAGAGCCAGCAAGGACCCAGGACAGCCCAGGTTCTCCCCAGAAGAGACAAATATCCAGACCCTGGTGTGACTTCAGGCAGCTCTAGGGAGGGTGTTCAACGCACGGCATAAAGAAAGGCAAAAGAAAGGGATGGAGAGAGAATATGGTCTGTATCCATCCCAGATGGATGCAATTTCAGCTGAGGAGGGTGCACAAATGAGAGCTTCGCAGTATTATTCATGATGGCATGTTAAATGGCACAGACATGAAACAAACCCAGCTGTCTAAAATGTAAATTCACTGGGTCAGTTCCTTCATTTCTATAGAAACAACAGAGCTTGCCAGTGGGTAACTCAAAGGAGATGTATTCAGATCCCTGTATCGACTATTTTCTTGCACAACTGACCACAAAAGAAAAAAAAAACTACAACTCCCCAAAATCCTGACAATAATACCATGGAAACTGCGGAGCACAACATATGGACTTAATTACCAGCTATGAAATCACACGTATGGTACAGAACACATATGGGGTACGTGCTCCAGAGGGGAAGCGTTATAACTGAGTATTTATAAAACAAACTGCTAATGTGCTGCTCTCGTGTGGATTCACAAATCAAAACCTGCACAAGGGCTGTATTGCTTTGCCAGGCTCTGCCTGCATCCCTGGCTCCCCGGCACGGCAGCCTGGGTGGGCATGTGGGACCCTGAGAGCCAGGAGAAGGGACACTCAAGCCCAGGTCACCCAGGAAAAAGCCCCCTCAGGAAGGCAGAGTCACAGTGGACATTGTGGGCACCCCTCCAGCCCACTTCTCTGGGCACCCTCAAAACGCAGCAAGGTACCACCAGGCATTGCCGATGCCATCTGAAGAACAGGCAGCCAGCTGGGCGCAGGGCGGCAGATTTGGCCCCTGTCTGGCTGCTTGACCCTCTGTTCCTGCCTGAGCAATGCTGGCTTCCTGGTGATGTCACATCATCACAGTGATGTCACACCATCACAGTGATGTCACCTTACTGCAGTGAAATCTCAGTGACATCAGGTGTGCAGAGAAAGCAATGTCCCTTCTCGTCCCAAGCTGAGGGAGAGGGTAAGGAATGGGTCCCCACCCCAAAGACCCAGGGTGGGGGAGGGATGAATTGCCAGTGGGTTCCCCTGGGCAGCCCTGAGCCCGAGCCCCCCTGGAATGCCCCACGGCCCCCCGAGGCCATGATCATGCACAGGGCTGTTGGCTGGTCCCGGAGCTGCTCACTGAGGGCAATGAGAGGCTTTTGTTTCTCCTACAAGCGCTGTCACCTGATTTCTAACTGGGAAATGAAGTCATGTCCATTAATCAGGAATCTCTAACAAACACAAGCCTGGAATAATTCACTGAACTCGCTGTCCCCCTGCGGCAAGGCTGGAGCAGCACTTCGGCTGCTCTCGAGCTGTTGCTGATCAAGGCACCTGCGGGATGTCTGGCTGAGCCATGGCATCTGAAGCATCTCTGGGGAGCAGAGAAGAAAGCCACAGCACCAGATGTGGCTCCAGCATTCAGCATCAAACCTCCTGGCTCGTGAGCACCCATCAGTAGGGTCTGAACCCCCACTCTAGCAAGGACAGGGCGATGCACGGTCCTCACCTCTCCCCAGCAGCAGGCAGGTTGCCAGAGCAGATCCCTGGACCTTGGGGCACGGCTTGGGTGATGTAGGGACCTGGGGCTCCACCACGAGGAGAGGAGACTCCAGCACGGGAAAAGTGACAGCAGCCTTTGGGAGGTGGCCTGGTATTTCCACAAGCTGCCACAACCTCGTTAACAGACTGATTGCAGCTAACAAAGCAAAACCAAAGCGGAGAATCGGGGTGCTAATGGGTGAGCTGGGACTGCAGGGGTTCTGCCCTCCCTGCTCTGTGCCCTGGCTTCCCGGCTACAGCAAGCAGCAGAGTTGAGGTCGGGATTGCTGCTCAGGTGACTGAGGACCTGTTTTGCAAAACCAAAAACAAAACAAAGGAAAAAAAAGGGTGGAGAGAGGGATAGGCTATCATTCCTAGTTAGATAATTTCAGTGCTCAGCTTATTCAGCACCCAGCCCCTCCTGCGTGCTGCTGACATATATCACAGTACACGGCACACAGCATCGTGCCTGTGAGACATGGAGACTCTGCACAGCCTCCAGGATCTGTCCCTTGGGCCAGGGCAGGACCGGTGCTCCCAGCCCCCAGAGCAGGTCCTGCGAGCAAGGAGGGTGCAGGAGAGGAGCCGGGGAAAGCTGCAGGACACCCCACATCTTTATGGGAGCTCAGGTCTTTCCTTTGAGCTCTGGGCTCACAGATTCCTCTTCTTACATCTTGTGATAAGATCTGCAGGATGGGAACATGGAGAAAGGGCTTGGTTTCTGGAAGGTCTTGAGATATTTAGTTTTTTCTTTCCAAAGAGCCAGCCTTGCCTGCCCAGACACAGCTTGCAAAGGGCAGACTGAGAAGCAGTAAAGCATTAGGAGGCAAATCCTGAGCACCCATTCCTCTTTCCCAAAACTGGATTTTAAATTCTCATGATCGCTTCAGCCAGTCATAATTTTTCAGGAGCTGAACTGGCGTTTACAAGGCTTGAAATCAGCAGTGCTTCTGCAAAGGCCAGACTGCAGCCCTCTCTGCATCATGCACCGGGGGCAATGCAACATGATGTGCCTCTGCCCCCCACCCCAGAGCCTCCCTGGGCAGCCACAGCCCTGCACAGGACAGGGATGCTGTGGCACCACCACCACAGCAGATCCCTTTCCTGCTCTTGCTGTGCCAGAGAAATGGTGAGGGAGAAGCAGCTCTACTGCCTGGAGAGCTTGCCTGCTGCAGCCTCAGCGCTGGCTATCAAAAGCAGGTCACACCCTGTCCCCAGTGATGGAGGGACAGGATCCTGCCCTTGACTTCAGGGCTCTGTGCAGCGTGGGCATCCCACCCCTCTCCCACAGCCTGCCATGCACTGCGTTCACTATAAAATAAGGGGGGGGTCCCCCACTGCTGCTTGGTCATGGCAATGTCCCAGAGTGGATGGTGGCAGGGACAGCCCCACCAAACCCTCCAAAGCCCAGGAGGAAGGCACCAGCTCTGTCTGGGAAGATCTTGATCAGTAGGAAGAGGCACGGACCCTCCTCCCGGTCACGGCAAGGAGCCAGTTCACCCCAGCAGCCTGGGTCCCCGGCCCCTCTCCCATGCTCACTGGGGAGAGCATCCCTTCCCCTCGCTCGCTGTCTTGGTGGACAGCACATTCTCACCTTGAGGGGAGTGGAAATGTCAGCTGGAATGTGGGCTGGAAAAAAAAGAGAAAAAAAAAAAAAAAGAAAATGTTGAGGCTTGTCCAAACCTACTCATGTTTATATTGGAGCCTGTGAGTGACATCAGAGTGGGGAGAGTATAAACACCAGCACGACCCACTCGGGGCTCTAAAACCTGCGAACACACCACAGCCTCCAAACTGCCTGGGGGGTGATGTGCTGAAGCGCGGAGGGGAGAGCAGCATGAGGCTCCAGCTGGAGAAGCAGCTCCTCTTCCTCTCCCTCCTCTGCATCCTCTCCAAGGTAAGGGAGACGGGGTCCTGGGGTGGCTCAAGCCCTGCTCGGGAAGGCACCTGGTTCTGGCAAAGGGAGATGCAGGCAGGACTCGGGTATTACAAGGAGCCCGTTGGGGGCTGGCAGGCAGGCTGGAGTTATGCAGTCCCAGGGGGCAGAGCAATGCTGGGGAGATATACTTGCAATTAAGCAGCAGGGTCTTAACGGCCGTGGGCCAAAAGCATCTGTTGTGCAAGCCCAAGGAGCACACAGGAATGATAGCAATGCACTGTTTGCTCCCCTGTCCCTGCAGCTCTCCTGCACCCGGGGCTGTGCTCTGCATCCCTGCGAGCGAGCAGGCAGCAGCTCCTGCAGATTCCTTGGTCCCTGCCCAGGCTCCCGCAGCTGGGGGCCAAGCAGCCAGAACCAGCTCGGCATTACTCAGCTGTCCCGCCTCGCCGGGATGCTCATGCGAAGCCAAGGTCTCCGACAGGATTTCGGTTGTTGTAGTGATGTTTTTTTTTCTATTTGGACTCTGTGTCAAAATAGTTGCCTGTGCAGAGAACAGGAAAGCTGGAAAGTTAGGAGTATCTCAGCTCCAAGTTCTTCTAATTGCTGCTTGAATCCCAGACCTTCTGCAGGCAGGGACAGCATAGCAGCATTGTGCCTATTCAACTGCTTTCCCAGACAGTCAAGATCTCTGATAGCAGCCACATTGTCATCTAAAGACAAGTTAATTACAAAGAGCAGAGGGAAATGGATTAATGGAGTTGGTTTGGCTAAGCTTTCTAAAACACTGATTTGTAATAGCACCCTCCTGAAAGACGAAAAATGCCTTTGGCTGCCTGGGCAAGCTGTGACAGAGAAATGACTGCTGGCCCAGGCAGGCAGGAGTGTCTGGAGATTCCCCATGGGCCCTTGTGCCTCCAGCCCCGACCTAGCCACCGTGGCCAGTCCGTCGGAACCTGCCATGAGTCCCTGTTGTGGCTTTTTGCCACACGACTAATGCTGCTCATTGATAAAACTAGATCAGACCCAGATTCCCCTGGGTGATATATTTCACCTCCCAACACTGACATTTCTACCGGCCCATAAAAAACATTTGAACTGCCGTGAATGGGGAACAGATAGCACACCAGTACCCACCTTCTCTAACTGGTCATGTCAGACCTGATGCTACTAGGAGAAACAAAAAGAAAAATGGGATCTAAAATCCACATGGTCCAGCTGAACCCACCAATCTCTCAGCAGTCTCCGCAGAAACACCCATGTCTGGAGCAGCACAGGGCTGAATTGCTGGGTTGCACATTTGCTGAACCACCGCCGGCATTGCATGTGCTGGCCACGCGGCAAGCGGAGCAGCAGGGCTGCTGGAGAGCGGCTGCGAGCTGCTGCGTGGGGCTCACGTGTGCGCACACGCTGTTGGGCCAGTACTGGCAAAGAATTCACTTCCAAACAGCAGAGCCAAATCACTCTGCTTCAGGCTGTCTGTGCAACAGCCCTGTCAGATACGACAGGACGGGAGCACGAGCGCTGCCTGCAAAGGCTGTTTGTGCCAGGGCACCTGTGCAAGCAGAATGAGCTGGGGCTATACGTACCTACCCACCCAGACACAGTCCTGGCAAACAAACAGCTGAGCCAGCAAACCACTGCAGTGCAAACCCCTTCTGAAACTGCTCAGTCTAGCTGGGAGGGGAGATGTAGCTCCCAGTCCTTGAAAATGTGCCTGTCTCAGGGCTCCTCACCCAGAAAGCCAGGCAGAGGATGCTGCAGGCAGGGACAGGCAGAGGAGGCAGCTGGACCAGGGAGGAGAGCAGTGACGTTCCTTTGGTTTCAGTTTCCCCACCACCAACGCGATGCTGTTTGTTGGCACGAATGAGAGCTGTTAAGACTGTTTGGAGTGAGGTGCTGTGCCCTCACCATGTGCATTCAGCCCCTGAGAATCCACATCTCCAAGTGGGCACAGCGTGCTGGCATGGGGGCCGGCTGCTTTCCTTCCCTCCCTCCAGGCTGCCAGCCTCATTCTCTGACCATCACTACCTGGGATGTTCACCTTGCAGCTCCATCCTCCTCCTCTGTATTCAGAGCAGTGGGGCATTTAAGTTCCCATCCTGCAGGGTGCTGAGCATCACTGATTCTCCTGGGTTTCCATGGGTCCTCATCACACCGTGCCTTTAGAGGACAACAGCTTTCCAGGTTGCTTCACTGTATTCTCATGGATTTTCAGAGCCTCCCTCCACCAAAAATCTGCCCCCAGGGTTACCTGTCTGTCCCAGTGAAATAGCAGCCACTAGCCAAAACCCAACCTGTATGGAATCAGCCACGGCTTTGTCTCTGCAGGTGTGTGCCCAGCTGTGCCGGAGACCATGCTACTGCCCCTGGGTGCCACCCCGCTGTCCCCGCGGGTCCCCCCTGGTCCTGGATGGCTGCGGCTGCTGTAAGATCTGTGCCCGGCGCCTGGGAGAGCCCTGTGACTTCCTCCACGTCTGTGACCAGAGCCAGGGCCTCGTCTGTGACTACAGCACAGCGGCCACGGGGACAGGAGCCACCTGCAACTGTGAGCACAGGGATGCCTGCCCCCTTCAGGGATGTCCCTGTGTCCCCAGCCCAGCACGCGCCCCAGCTCTGGCCAGGGCTCCAGCCAGTTCCAGGCATCCCTCACGGCTTTTGGGAAGCTGTTAAGGCTCCGAAAGCAGCTTAACTGAGGCCGATGGACACAGCTTGGCTGCGGGGCTGTTCTGTGGCTCCAGCCAACTCTCGTGCCGTTTGTTGACCAGGGTTTCGGGGTGGTTTGTGTGGGGATGGACACAGGGGTGCCAAGGATGCTGCAGTCATCCTGCTGGGGCTGGAGCCTGGGGGTCCTGGCAGAGAAATTTCAGGGAAAATTTTTCTAGCCTGAAAATCCTGAAAGGCAGGGTCAGAGCCAAAGGTTCTCACCAACTGGTGAGCTGCTGCTTTGAAAATACAGAGGAGAGGAGAGGAGGTAGGGAAGAGGAGGAGGTGGGGTGGTGCACATGCTGCTGTGAGCCCACGCCTGCCCCACATACCTCTCAGTCACTTCTGTGGCCCCCCCAGTTCAGCCACCTTGTGCCAGCCCCATGGTTTCCCACACCAGTCCATGTCTCTCTGTCACTTTGTCCCCAACAAGCTCCCTGGTTGTTGCTTGCAGTTGAAGACGACGAGGAGGGCTGCGAGGTGAACGGCCGAGTCTATCGAGAGGGGGAGGTTTTCCAGCCCAGCTGCAAACTCCAGTGCCGCTGCCTGGACGGGGGCTTCACCTGCGTCCCACTCTGCCAGGAGGATGTCCGGCTGCCCACCCCGGACTGCCCCTACCCACGGCGCGTGGAGATCCCAGGGAAGTGCTGCCCAGAGTGGATCTGCGAAACCCAGGACCGGCACCTCCTCCAGGATGCTGGGGCAGGTAAGATACAGGATGTGCCAGTGAGGGGATGCCCATGCAGGTCATCGGGCATAGTCCCTTCACCCCAGACCATGAACATCAACAAGACACACCTCATTTCCCCGCCGTGCAGGGCCTGGCTCCAACCACCCCTTTTCCCCCTCTTCTCTTTTCATCCAGCCCCCAGGGCAGCATCCCCAGTGCTGCCGTACCCCTGCCAGGAGTGGGGCACGGAGTGGAGTGCCTGCTCAGCCACCTGCGGTGTGGGCTTTTCGACCCGCGTCTCCAACCAGAACCGCTACTGCAGGCTGGAGACGCAGCGGCGGCTCTGCATGGCCAGACCCTGCCCAGCTCTGCCAGCAGCATCCCTGGCGGTAAGTGAGGGCCTCTGGGAAGCTGCTGCCACTGGGCAATAGGTTTGATGGAGAAAGGGAAATGCCAGCCAACAAGAGCCATGGGACCTCTGATTACCTGTGGGCACCCCATCACCCCTCCCCAGCCATGAGCTGACAGTGTCTCAGGGACAGATAGACCACCTCCTGAAACTGCGCTTGGAGAACAGCTGATGGCAGGTGCCAACCTGAATCTTGAGGTCTCTGGATGTCTGAATCCATGAGCACCATGGATCCCACCTAACCCTGAGCCACACAGCTGGGCTCAGCCTGCCCCTATGGCTGGAGATGCATTTGCAGCTCCCGCCTGGCTCCCTGGGCATGCCAGAGTGGCCGGGCTCTGCCACCCCGAGATGTGGGGGACATGCCTCCATCTCACCCCATCTCTCCATCGCTCTCCACTCTGCCTTTCCAGAGGGGAAGAGGAGGTCGTCTGTAGCTGTGCCCACCCTGGTCACATCCCAGAGCCAACACCTCATCCTGGCAAAGAGTTTGGCACCAGCCCACGGCACTGTGGTCTCAGCAGAGATGAAGGATGAATCCCTTGGGAAACCAGGGAAGAACTGATGGACTTTGGCTGCAAAGGAGGGTGGAAACAGAGAACAAGATCCCACGTCATGCAGCACCTGCCCCTTCTGTGCACCCCCTGCCCCAGGCAGGGTTACTGGGCAGCATCCCTGAGTTTCTTAGGTTAAATGAAATGGGGAAACCCTGCCATGAACACGAACCCATCTGAGAAACTGGGAACTGGTCCTTTTCCAGACCAGTGGGGCCTTCGGAGAGGTGATGCTGCTCCTCTGCCACATCACACACAGCTCTGCAGGGGCTGCGAGAAAGGCCATCTCCAGCATTGGGAAGCCCAAATCCCCCGTGGGACCCCTCACACCCTGGCCCCCAGGGAAGGAGCGGGTACATCAGGCCAGGCACCACAAGTCACCACCACGCCAAGCTGAGCAGCTTGACCATGCACGAGCTCAGCCATCCCATGACACCCACCCCGTAACCTGGCAGCTGCCTTCCTGGGCACGGGCAGAGGCGTCCTCCCGATGGCGGCTCTAATTCACCTTCCTCGCATCTCTCCAGAAGAAACACGAACCTTCCTGCTCCGCCCGGCCTCCTCCTCTCCAAAGCGCTGGCGGTTTGGCAGGGCTTCGGCGAGCGAGGAGCTCAGACGCAGGAGACACGGCTCCGCAGCACCAGACATACCACCTGCCATCCAAGCACATACCCCGCCGGCTGAGGCTGAAAGAAAAGCAGGAAAAAGAGAAAACAAATCGCAAAGATGAGTCGGGGCCGTCTCCCGATGGGCTGGAGCTGCTCCAGCTGTGCGAGAGTCAGCGCAGGAGGGCTGTGCAGCTCTGCCTTTACTTTCTGACAGCGATAATCCTTCTGGGTGATTGCAGAATGGAACCCAAATGCCCTCTAACGGCCTCGCACCAGCATGCAGAGGGAATGTGGGGACAGGAGGGCGGCTGGAAGGGAGAAGCGGTTTAGGTGACATGTCCAGGTGAGATCTGGATTGTTTAGATGCGTATTCATGGAACTGAAAATAAAGATGTGTTCATCTAGGTGCGGAGCTTGTCCGGCCCTCTCTGTGTGGGGTGAGACTGGCTCCAGTGTGCCCTCGGGAGCTGCCACTGGACAGGCCTGACCCAGGACAGGGCGGCTCAAAGGCACCTCAATTCGGGCTGCTTAAAACAGAATAAGAAAAGAAAAAAGTGAATCAAAGCACTATATACAGTATACTATCCTGGATTAAATTCTGCCCCTTTGCTTTTATCTGGCTCCATCCACTCTGCCGACCGGACCAACCATGGCATTGCAGTGTTTGGGGCTCCTAGTGCTGCTGGGATGCACAAGAGAGCACGGCACGGAGCACGGCACAGAGCATGGCACGGAGCACGGAGCACGGCACAGCACTGGCTGCACTGCTGCTAGGCTGCAGCCATAGCCCAGCCGTGCCTCTGCTCAGCCTCCCAAAAACCACAGCCCCCCCGTAAGTCATCCCTCCTCCCACCAGCCCCACACCTCCTCTGCTCACCCCGGACCAGGATTTTCCCAGCATCATGTCACCATCGTCACCACAGAATCACAGAATGTTAGGGATTGGAAGGGACCTCGAAAGATCATCTAGTCCAATCNGGATTGTTTAGATGCGTATTCATGGAACTGAAAATAAAGATGTGTTCATCTAGGTGCGGAGCTTGTCCGGCCCTCTCTGTGTGGGGTGAGACTGGCTCCAGTGTGCCCTCGGGAGCTGCCACTGGACAGGCCTGACCCAGGACAGGGCGGCTCAAAGGCACCTCAATTCGGGCTGCTTAAAACAGAATAAGAAAAGAAAAAAGTGCACTATGTACAGTATACTATCCTGGATTAAATTCTGCCCCTTTGCTTTTATCTGGCTCCATCCACTCTGCCGACTGGACCAACCAAGGCATTGCAGTGTTTGGGGCTCCCCGTGCTGCCGGGATGCACAGGAGAGCACAGCACAGAGCATGGCACGGGGCACGGGGCACGGCACAGCACCGGCTGCACTGCTGCTAGGCTGCAGCCATAGCCCAGCCATGCCTCTGCTCAGCCTCCCAAAAACCACAGCCCCCCCCGTAACTCATCCCTCCTCCCACCAGCCCCACACCTCCTCTGCTCACCCCAGACAAGGATTTTCCCAGCATCATGTCACCATCGTCACCAGCTGACTGTCCTCCTGACCCAGGCCAGCGCAATACCTGGGCAGATTTAGGGGTGCAGGGGCAAAGGCTGGCTGGCCGAGGGATCTCCCCTCTCCTGCCCGGGGAAATCATCCCCACAAGCAGCAGTAAAGGCAGCAGGGCCAAGGCAACCTGCTCCCCTAGCCCCTGCAAGTGCTGAAAGTAAAATTAATGTCAAGGATGCTTTTCAGTCACCTCCTGGGTGGGGGGGGGGGGAGGGGAAGAAAAAAAAGAAGTTTCACTGTTCATGCAGTAGAATATTGCTTACAAAGAGAATTATTTACTGTGATCATCTGGTGCTCTGCCTGAATACAAATCATTAATTCAGTTGGATACAGGGGACACAGTGACCCTCTGGCAGGCAGCAAATCGTAGAATGAACATGGCCCGGTCAGCGGCTTTTGGTGGCTTTTTTATCTCTGCGACGGCGATGCCAAAAAAGCGGTGACACGAGATTCATGTAGCTGAAACCACAGTGTTCCTCGATTGCCATGGATAAGACATGTGCTGTGTACTGAAAAAAAATGGTTTTGAAACCAGTTCTTGTTCCAGCATGTTGGGATACAGCCACCAAGGCCAGGGGAGCTGCAGGCAGGGAGTGCTGCCAGGGCTCTCACCCCCTCTTCAGTCCTGCCCAGCCACCTCTGGGTGATGGTAAAAATCAAAAGGTCACTTTTTAAGCAGCAACCTGCAATTCTCACCTCCATCAGAAATGACTCAATGTGCCTCTGATATAATTTTCTGTTTCTTTTTTTTTTTTTCACCAAAATGTCATTTCTCCCTGATTCACTAAGCAGAAAACAGCTAAATAATGAATTAATGAATCCAAATAAATCAGAGTTATTTTTCCCTAGGAATACAGAGAAATTAACTCCTGCAATTTCATTGCCAGCCTCACATTTGCTGCTCCCTCTGAAGCCCTGCTGCCCTGGAAACACGCGGCTGTTTGTGGATCACATTCAGTGCAGCCTCTGACACAGCGGGTCCTGGGCTTTGCCTGCTCGTGTGGGGCAGTGGATAAACACTCTGCCAGCCACAGGTGATTATGGTCACCTGTAAAGGCTAAAAAACCCCAAAGCAGAAGACAGCTCACCCCTGTCCTCAAGGCACCCTGCCACATCCTGACACACAGATGACATGCGGTTTGACATCCATATTCCTGCACCAGCAGCGAGCAACACACCGCAGCTCATCCCAGCGCAGGCACCCACAGCAGCTGGAGGAGAAACTCTGCGCTGATGTATGAGTAAACAACGTACATCAGATTTTTTTCTTTCCAAGCCATTCTCATGACTGATGATTTTTTAAAAGCATGGAGCTGGCTGAGGAAGGGCTGGATGAGCTCCTTATTAAAGCTAAACATTGTCACACACCTCCCTGAGCACAAGGGTGCAGTGCTCAATAAAGAAAAGTAGATCAAAGCCCTTTTTTTGCTGTTTTTTGCACCCAGCCCCAAACCCTTGTTTTGGGGACAAAATCTTTCCTACACTGCTGAGAGCAGCTTGTGTCCCTTCCCATGATCACAGCCATCCCCCCAGCCAGCTGCTGTCTCTGCCTCAGTTTCCCCAGTGGCTGATGCTCTGGCACAAAGGGGACAGTTCCCAGTTTGTTCCTCTCATCTCGCTGCTCTTCTGCACCTCCGTAAAGTTGCTCTGCAAGTGCCATCCCAACTCCAGGCATGGAATTGAAGGGGGCAGGAACAGGGCAGGACGGAGGATTGCTTTTCTGAAGGGTGAGCCCCCAGGGACCCCCTCCTGTGCTGCTGCTACTCCAGGAGCACAGTCCCACCAGAGCCTCTGCAAACTTCAGAAAAGCCACATCCTCACGCTGTGGAAACAGCTTTTTAGCTCCACTTCTCGGGGCATGCCTGAGGTGGCTGCATTTTATCACATAGGCAGGAAATAACATACCACCTTTCCCATCATTCGTCCGCTCCAGCAAGCGCTTCTTGGAGTCAACATACTGATGCTTGCAACAAGCGGCCACCACCACCCCACCTGTGCGGACCCCGAGCTGCTGTGCCTGAGCCTGGGCTGGCAGAGACGTGCGGCTGCTCCCGAGGAGGGAAGGGCAGCGGGCATGGCTCCCAGGACTTACCTCCCTCCTTCCCACTGGGGGATGAGGTACCAGCCTCTTCCCACACCCTGCCTTGGATTGAGTTCCAGGAAAGCAGGTAGTTGTGGCCCTTCCTGGGTTCAGCCCTTCAACAGAATTTGCTGTGCCAAGGTCATTTCCCTGGGGCTTGCCGGGGTACACCTTCTCCCTTCTGATTGCCGGTGTGTTTACTCCTGCACCGGGAGATAAGGTTCTTTCTGGCCTGGTTTATGCAGCAGCAGCGATGCAAACGGGGGCTCGCTTTCCTTGGGGGTCCTCTTTGGGGTCGCTGGGTTTATCTCAGACCCCAGCCTCACACTATCTGGGTGTCTTCTGCGGGGCAACCCCAGCGACAGGGAAGGCAGGAGAGGAAGGTCACAGTCTGTCTTACGTTTCCTCCCCACATGGGACAAAACTGCTCCAAGGAGGGCTGGGGAAGAGGGTTTGTGTCTGTATTTGGGGAGGGATATAAAAGCAAGCAGGTAGTTGCTGTGTGCTGTAGGGAAGGTGCAGCCGTTGGGCAGGACGGGGCTCACCGCCGAGGGCAGACAGCCCAGCACAGCTCTGCCCGTGCACCAGCTACCAGCTGGAAAAAGGCTGTCGGGAGGGGAGGCGAGGGGCGGCTCAGGGGTGCCGGCTCCCAGCCCTGGTCTGGTGGGGGGGGGGTTTCTCCTCACCCCCCATGGGACAGGACAAAAGCAGGGTGGAAGCGCTGGCCCCCCTCAACAGCCATCTCACGTGCTCCAATGCAGAGCCCTGCTCCCGCCTCCCTGCTCCCTTCCTCCAGCTCTCTCCAGGCATGCACAGCGTCCGAAATAGCGGGGAGCCTGCGCGTCCCTGGCACCCGGCTCAAAATATCTCAAGTGGGCTGGCGGCTGGTGCTGAGCAAGCAGCGGAAGGTGCCGGACGCTGAGGCTCTCCAGTGAGGCAGCCCTCACCGCGTCCTCCCCGCACTGCGGGGGACAGCCCTGCGCCCCCAGACCCCAGGGAGAGCAGAACGGGGAGACAAGGGTGGCCACAGCCTGCACAGGGATCGCGGCACTGCTGGGACTGGAGCTGGGCACGGCGCTGCCGCCCCACCCCTGCCACTCCAGCACCTCCGAGCAGTGCCACCAGCAGCACTGCCACCAGCACCGCCCCGGGAGCAGCCGCCCCACCGTGGGCAGGGCTGCTGCAGCACCCGATGGCCACAGAGGCTCTGTCCCCATGGCCCGGCAATGGCAGCAGGGCCCTGTGCCCTGTGAACGCCGCCTTTGCCCAGCGCTTCTTGCCCACCGTCTACCTGGCCGTGATCCCGCTGGGGCTGGCGGGGAACGGGCTGGGGCTGTGGCACCTCTGCACCGGGCCCCGGCGGGGAGCCCGCCACCCCCTGGGCCTGCTGGTGGGCAACCTGGGCCTGGCCGACCTGCTGTACGTCAGCACGCTGCCCTTCCTCGTCAGCTACTACCTGCGGGGCAGAGCCTGGCTCTTCGGGCAGGGCTGGTGCCGGCTCACGCGTGGCCTCTTCCACCTCAACCTCTACGCCAGCATCGGCTTCCTCACCTGCATCAGCGTCCACCGCTACCTGGGCATCGTGCACCCGCTGAAGGCACGGGGCAGGTGCCAGGGGATCACCTCTTCGGCGTGGCTCAGCGCCATGGTCTGGGTGTGGGTCATCGCGCAGGTGGCTCCCGACTTGACCTTTAGCAAGATGGACGACACGGGGACGCGGTGCCACGACACGACAGGGCACGAGTACCTGGGTGTTTACTTGCCGTACACTGCCGCTGTCACTGTGACAGGGTTCGTCATCCCGTTCCTCATCATCATCGGGTGCTACGGCCACGTGGTGGTGGTGCTCTGCAGGAACAACACTGTGGACCTCGGCCTCAGGAGGAGAAGCATCAGACTGGTGATCCTCGTGATGGTCCTCTTCTCCATCTGCTTCCTCCCCTACCACATCTTCAGAAACCTCAACTTGCTGTCTCGAGGCTGGCAGCTGCAAGGCTCCTGCACACAGACTCTAAAGAACATCTACGTCTGCTACCAGGTGACCCGGGGCCTGGCCAGCTTCAACAGTGCCCTCAACCCCCTGCTCTACGTGATGACCAGCGAAGACTGCATGTCACGCATGAGGAGCATCCGCCAAAGAGCCAGCCAGTCCCTGGGGTCCACCTTTAGGATGAAAACTTCTTCCCAGGTGGATGAGAAGAAGATGAGCATCATTCTTTGTGAGGAGGAGGCTTCTGATGAGCTCTGAGGTTCCCAACACCCCCTCCAAGGGATGCACCACTTCAGTCTGCGCTTGGCCCCCTCTCCGGAGCAGCTCCCACACCCTGATGCCTGTTTGCAGAGAGATGATGACTGCAGCGTCGCTGGCTCCAGTCTCACACAAGGGATAGACAGAACTGCCAGCAGCAGAGAGCAAACAGGGACCAGGTTTTAGAGCAAAGCTACCCAACCTTTGCCTGCAGTACACCTGGAGACAGAAGGAGAAATGTTGCGTTTACTCCAGTCCTGAATTATTTCTCAGTCCAGCCTCCAATGCAGCGGTCTGAGCTGGTTAACATCCCCCCAGCTCCCGGGTCGATCATCTTGCTTCTCAATGAATAAGGGATGGGCACGAACAATGCCTTGTCCCCCTGCTGCATCCCCTCTGCCCCACCGGACATGGGTTTGAGGGAGGATTCCCTCCTTCCCCTCAGGAGAGAGCACCAGCAATTAACTACATGTGTCGCAGGAATTGTGAATTTTTGCAGGGGGGGAAGCGCTCTGGAAATTGAAATATTTCTAAAAATATCAAGTTTTAAATGTATGACTAAGCTGTGCCAGTGCCTGGGTTAGTTGTTCCTGGGTGACTGAGCTGCTTCAGGATCTGTGTTATTCTCTACTTCCCACCTCCCTTGCAGACGAAAAAATAATTTTAGCATTACTCACTCTCTTTTGGAAGACTATATAGTGAACAACAACAAACTGGCATTTTAAAGTTTCTGGAGGACGTTGGTTGGGGTTTTTTTGCAAGACAAAGGTCTGCAGTAGCCTGAACTACTGCTTGCAGCAGGCAAAACCCAGGAGAGTATTGAAATCTTCAGGTGGGTGGCTGCATCTTTCTCTTGCATCCAGCTATGCAAGGGGATTAGACATCTATTAAAAATTAGACATGGGAAAAAAGAGAGACAACGCTGGCTTGAAGGCTTGGGAAGGCAAGATTCGAAGGTGAGGGCAGTCCTTGTGTCATTACCAGGGGGGACCATGGGAGGGGGGAACCTCTGCTTCGAGTTTTTCCTCTTGGTGTTCCCCACCATGTACAGCTTGAACGTTTCGGACCTTGGGAAAGCAGCAACATGATTTGCAACAGCCGATCTTGCAGCTCTGCTGAAGGAAGTGGATTGCGAGTTAAAACCAGCCCGCGCTGGGAAAGCGCCGACCCACGGACATTGCGCTGTTTGGACCAAAGCCCGATGTTTATGGCAGTCAGCTGCTCCTCGCACAGACCCACCTTTGCTGCTGTGGAAAGGGAGCCACGGCAGGCTTTCGGATGGAGTTAATATGTCTAAAGTGCAAATAAACACCCAGTGCTTTCAGTTGCGAGTTGTTTAGCTTCTTTTAAAGCTTTATAGGAACACAGGAGCCAGCTGGCCTGAGGGCAGGGGTCTGCCTGCTGCAGGGAGTGTGATGAGTTTCCCAGGGCTCTGCAGACAGGGAGCTCCCAGGTCGGTGCTGCCTGGAGGCAGCCAGCGGAGAGCTGGGCTGGGCCAGGTGTGCACTCAGGTAGTCCCCAGAGTCTGTTCAGCAGCTGCCAGGGGCCCAGCAGAGCCCTGAAACTTTCTGCTCCCACCTCATCCAGAGGAAATCCAAAGACAAAGCTTAAATTCCCAAAGGAGATGTTCTTCTGTCTGTGCACTAAGATCTTTGGGACATTAGGAGCAGGTCTGGTCTCTACTGCTTGCAGACATTCCCCAGATCTGGGCTTCTCCAGAGCTCCGAATGCTTCTCTTCCTTTCCTGAAAAAATACTGATGCCTCCAAAAGCTGCCCAGCTCTCCCACCTTCACACATGGATCCCATCCGAGATTCTACAGCTCCCCACAGAACCAGCCTCAGCACCCTGTCACTGCACTCCCTTTGTGCATGATTGATTGAAATGAAGCATCGCTGCATCCCCGGGGAGGGAGAGATGCGTGGGGAGTGCCAGCAAACTGCTCTCACCTCCTGTATCGCTGTGCCCAACGCTGTCTTCTCCAGTGCCCCTTCATGTCATTGTTAACGATGATTTAAAGATCTGTATCCCGAGAGCATCTCTGAGCCCCAGGGATATCTGCAGCCACAAATTTGCTCATTTTTCTGTGTCCTGCATCTGTCAAATCAGCAAAAGCCATTAAGGATCTATGTGCTAGGCTGATGTCCCTGAGATATTAGGGATTTTTTTTGCATCTCCTGCTTTGCAGTCTCCCTGATTCTCAGGCAAGGCTGCTTCTCACAAACTGAAGGGCTGAGCTCTTTCCCTTTATTAGCTGTGTCTGTAATTAAGAGCCAACCACTGGCACATGAGCCTGAGTGGCCGGTTTTTGCAGCTGGTGCTGGAGCAGCGAGGCAGCTCCCCTTCCTCCAGCCCTCGCTACCCGCAGGGGCTCCTTCCCTCCCAAAGAGCAGCCACCGCTCTCTTTGGGAAACTGCAGGTGCACGGTCACTGCTGGGGACCTGCCTAAAATGTGTGGGTACCGCTGACCCCTCCAAACCCCCCTGGTGCTCTTTATCCCCTGGGAGCAGAGTGGGGGGATTGGCCCTGGAGCAGCCAGCCCCAGCAGCTCTTGCTCTGTGCCGGTCCCCACTCAGGGCAGGGGGAGGCGAGGATGTAGGGTGTGTTTTGGCAGTGGGTGATAGGACAGGAATGTGGGGAGCTGTCATATTCTTCCCTCTCCTTCTTCCAGTGGCTCTGCCAGCCATTGGCGCGGCCACGCACAAGCATTTGCTGCTGGCAGGAGGGCTCAGTGCCCAGCGCAGTTGCTGTGCCATGGTTGCATCCTGAGCCAGACGTCAGCCCCGGTGCCTGGCTGGCACAAGTGCAGGGAGAAGCCCTGGGGGGGCCATGGCAGTACCTGGGCTGACACCCACCCACTCAGGGGCTGGCTTGGAGCAAGGTCCTTCCCGCTTGGCTGCAGAGACCTTCCAGGGCTGGTGGGTTCCTTTACATGGGTGGCACATCCTCATGGGGTGGGATGGCTCTGCAGGAAGAAATAAATTAATTTCACCTCTCTGGATTCCTGGCTTAAGATAGTCTGACTGTTCCTCTTTCCCTCCCTTGGCTATCTGTTGCTGGACTTGAAGATGCCTAAAATCAAGAGTGAGGAATCCCACCTGTACTGTCTGCTTTTCCCACAGATTCTCTGGCACAGTGAAGTGGAGCAATGAGCTTGTCTGCAAATCTGACCCGAACATAGATTTTGAACTCCCTCACCCAGATCAGACTCAACAAACCAAACATGGTGGGAACTCTCCAGCTGACATTAACGGGACTGGGATCAAGCCTGGAAATTTGGCAGCGTTTCTTGCTTCAATAAATAAACCCCTCTTGGTTGCAGATTTGCTGCAAACACAGTCAAGATTTGTTACGTTAAAGAGAACTTTTGAGTTGACAGCCCCGGGAAGCCGTTCAGGCAGAATTAACAGGCACATGTACAGATGCACAGATGTACAACCGCTTTCTTTCCCTAAAATGCAAAACTGTTTTTCTTGGCATGCGAAACACTCCACAAGAAGAAAATGTTGCTATCAGCAGCCGCTAAATGCATAGGACTCCACTCTGATTCTTTATCTCACTTTGCACAGATTTCTAAGAAGACACTAAGCAAGTCGTGTTTCCAGGGTTTTGTGTTTCCAGAGGCACCAGCAAAACGCGGGGATGAGGGGCTCCTGTGTGTGAGTGTGGGGAGTGGGAACGAGCAGCAAATGCCCCAGGAGCTGCAGAGACTCCTCGAGTTCCAGAAAACGATCACCCGCCCGTGTTCAATAGCTGCAGGCTGCAGGGGTACTCGAGGTTAGCCCGCTGGAGCAGGAGGATTTGTTCCCACTGGTGACCCCAGAGCTCACAGTGTGTGACACATGGCCTCCAACTGAAATAGGGCTCTGACTGAGCTGCCCACCTCACTTCAGGGGGTTGCTATGGCCAGAAAAACCCTGTTTGTGAAAATATGGACACGTGCATTTGTCACCCTGTCAGGGATTTCCACAGCACATGGGAGGGGGAGCTGCTGCTGGGACAAGGGCTGGGGGTGCTGGGGACATCACTTTGGGACCGAAATGGTGCAAAGGGTGAAACACCCAGCCAGCCCTGGGAAGCTGCACTATGGGTCCCCACCATGCAAACAGGGCATGTCCACACCACCAGAGCCCCCAGGCTGGCTGGGGGTGTGAAGACCACGTGCGAAGCCGAAGGAGAAGCGGCGTGAGCTCCTGCAGGTCCCGGTTCCCCGTTACGCCGGGCAGCGGGGCTTTGTGTGTGTCTGTTACGGCATAGCGGGAGGCTGCAGCATGCACACAAAAAGGGGTGAGTCACTCAGGTCACTAATGAAAGGTCACAGCATCCTCAGATTCAGCAAGAGGCATTTACTTCTTCAGCAAAACAATTTCGTGGCTCAAGTACCTTTGGCTACAGGAACAGGCCTGACAGGTTATCTTATTTACCAAGGATATCGATCAAGACTGGGGAGGAAATAGTGGATGCAATTACCCCAGGTGACCCAGGAAAAAATGGTAAATATAGCTGGGACTGGGTGCAGTTAGTGAAGATTTTAATAAAAGAGAAAAATCAGAGTTTTGTCTATGCTCTGCAGAGTGTTTTGGCATCTGGGAGACCAACAGCTTGGGAAGAAGAGCAAATCACATAAATAGAACAACATTTAGCGTGACTGGGTGAGGCCATCAGTCTAATATTACTCCTGCAGCGCATGCAGTTATAAATAGGTGACGCCGTGCGGCGTGGGACCTGGGAGCGCAGCATTTGCGGAATGCCCTGGCAGCGCGGCAGCAGCGGCACTGCGCAGCTTGCAGCCGTTCTGCACGGTGGTATGAGACTGACACAGAGCGACTGTGGCTGCACCCTGCTGGGGGGCTTGGTGGGCCCAGCCTTCAGAGAGATGTGCCATTTTTCAGACCATCCCTCTAAATAACCCCCAGGGCAAGCCCTCTGTGCCCCTTGCCATGGGTGCTGCTCGGTGCTCGGGGCAGGGCTCAGCACAGAGAGCAGGGCAGTGAGAAACCCCCGGGAGCTGCTCCCAGCACCAGGACCTGCGCTGCCTGCTCAGCGACCTGGGAGGAGAATGCAGCTGGAATTTCCCCCAACACCTCCGCTCTGCCCCAAGCAGGAGATGCTCAGCTCACATCCAGCTCCCTGAAGAGCCCCTCGTGCCAGACAGCGTTCCATTCTTCTGCTTATTTGGGCTCATGGGCAAAAACATCCCCCTGAGGAGCATCAGGAAGCTCCCAGGCTTCTCAGTAGCAGCACAGCTCCTCCTGGGACAGGACAGGCTGCTTCCATGCTGTGCAGAGGACAGCCAAGGACAGGAGACAGATTAACTCCATCCTGGCTGCCTTTGCTGGGATGCAGAGATGCTGCTCAGCAGAGGTGGGGGGGACCCAACGCCACAGCTCCCAGTCAGCGCTGACCAGCCCAGTCAGCCTGCGGCACCGCTGTGCCTCTGGTCCGGGCCATTGGGAAGGTCCCGTGGCCATGGGAAGCTGCTGGCACAGAGGAGAGAGAGCTCAAGAGCCAAGGGATTCTCACTGAATGAAGTGTTATTTGGTTGTGGAGGCAAAAATCCCCCTGTAAGAGAGCGTGCAATGCTGGGATGGAAACACAGTACTGTGCTGGGAGCCTGGAGGAGCTGGGGATGCACAGAGCCCTTGGGATGCAGCTCACCCGGGTCCCTGGGGCTGTCCCAGACCCTGGGGGGGTCTGCAGTACCCACCAGGAGATGCTGCAGCCCCCCTAGGGAGAGCTGGGGAAAGGGGGGTTGCTTTGCTGCCTCAGCTCCCAACCCAAGAAACACCCAAAAAAAGGACTACAAAGTTAGCAAAATATTTCTGAACCCCTCCAGTTTATTTTCCCATTTGGCTCAGGTGGTTTGCTGCCTCCAGAAAAGCCTCGTGTTAATTTGATTCCCTACAACTGATTCATGGCAGATCTGGCGTCCTGCTGCCCGTGACAGCTGCGATCCCTGTGCCGCCGTTTGCTGTGCCCCAGGGACACCGCACAGCCCCCGAGCGTGGCTGCAGAGAACGGACCGGGGCTGGAGCAGGGCACAAACAGCTGAGCCAGGAACACACAGGAACAGTTTGCATCTGCAATACAGAGAGTGTGTGTCTCACCTCCCCAGCTCATCCTTCCAGAGAAAAGCCCGGAGAGATGCAGTTGGAAAATCTCTGCATACAAACAAGACTTTGTAAAATCTGTAATTTTGAGGTAGAGGAAGAAAGGTGGTCACAACACAGTGCTTTCAGCTCAAGAGAAAACAAGTATTTTCATTCTGTTGCATTCACTCCTCACTGGGAGCCTGCTGTGCTGGCAGGCATGGCACAGCTGGGAGCATTTTCCCAGGGTGATTCGCATCTCCCTCCTCTGGGAATCGCCTGTGGCTCCGAAGCCGAAGCTGCTTCTGGCCAGGGGAAGGCTGGCAGCTGGAACCAGCAGGGAAAGAATCACCAGCAGGGAAAATAAAATCCATCTTGGTGGAATCAACCACTGCATTGAAATAAGTTGGTGCCTGGCTGGAGGGACAGTCAGCATCTCAGCACCGGCTCCCTGAGCTTCAGAGGCAGAACAGCAAAGGATGTTGTGAGTTTTACTAATAAATGCACTTTTCCCCGGCTGATGTGCTGAGGCCAATTTGTTTCCTGGTGGGTTATTCTTAGCATCAAAACAAGCCATTTGCTGTAAACTGTCTGCCTGGGCAGCGAAGCCCCGGGGCAGCAGACGGGGTGCCGCAGCTCCCGCACCGCCAGCTCAGCGCCTCGGCAGTGGCACAGCCCAGCCTCACCTGCAGCAGGGCTCCCGAACGGCCCCGGGGACAGGAGCTGTCACCGTTCCTCCCGCAAGCCCACAAACACCGTGCAGGCATGCACACACCTCCCTCCCCAGCCAGCCTGCAGTGCCCTGCGGTGGGACCCAGTGCCCCACGGAAGGAGGGTGCCAGGGGACCAGGGACATGGTTAATGAAGTGACCATGGGGGCAGGCACCTGGCAGAGGCACAGAGCTCACTGGGCTCACAATGTGGGATGTAGCATGCCAGAGCCTGTTCCTCACCCAGGGGTGTCCCACAGGAACCCTACAGCAGTTCGGGACCTTTCCTGTCCCCGCGGTGCACTGTCACCATGGCAGGGGCTGCCTGGCAGGACGGGGCGAAGCTGCCACTGAGGCAGCCTCCGAAAGAGCCTCACATATTTGCAATTCATTCCCAGACCCTTTGGCCCCTCACCCCGACCTTCCTGGCAGCCCTGCGGTGCGATGCCTCCAGCACCAACGTCATTTATAGCGTCGCGGCACGGCAGCGGGGGGAGCAGGGGCGTGCTCAGGATCAGGCCCCGCTCCGCTTTCAGCTGAGGGTTTGATGTGGCCGTGTTTCTATGGTGAGTCTGCAGCCATAGTGTGGCAGCTCATCTCCAGATCAGCCTTCCGAGGGAGCAGGACCCTTCTCCAGACATGTCCCCAAAGCATTGTCATTGGGGTCCGGCAGCTCCTTGCGGGGACCAGCCCACCCCACCCCAGCAGCACCATGGAGCTCCCAGCCCCAAGCTAACCTGGTTGCCAGCTCTGATTCAACAGGCTCTCAGCAAATATTTCTACAAATATTAAGCAGGGGCATTTTTATTTTATTTTGTTTTATTTTATTTTATTTTATTTTATTTTATTTTATTTTATTTTATTTTATTATTAAAGCCAAGATCCTCAAACCAAAGCGGCTGAGATCAAGAACTTGCCAAAGCAGAGCAGCACCTTTCCCATTTGGTTGTGGTCCAGGCAGTTTATGGCAGGTACTTTGGGTCTGGCTGATGTTCAACTGACAGCTTTCCAAGCGTATAAAAAACTTATTAGGCTGAAAATAGAGTTTGTGACCATAAACTGTCAAGAGCACCGTCAGCATTTCCAGCCCAGGTCTGCTCCGTGTACAGGCACCGGCACATCGGGATCAGGGGGGACCAGGGGTGAGGGAGATGGGGACACGTGGCACCTTGTAGGACTCGTTTTGGGTAGGGGGTAACTGGGGAAGGCTCATTAATGGGCTGGCGGGTACCAGGAGGAGGCACGGCCGAGGTTCAGTGTGGCTGGTAGCAGGCAAGGTGGTTGAAGACAGTCATACGGGAGCTGTGCCCACCTGTCCCGGGGCTGGAAACCTGCAAGCCATGGTGACCCGCAGTGGCAGTTTGCACCCAGTTCATATCCGACACTTCACTAATTCCCTTGCTGAGCTTCCAGACGACAACGCAGAGCAAAGCGTGCAGCTGTCCGAGCTGCAGAGAGCCAGGGAGGGAGGCAGCGGGGATCCCAGAGCCCAGAGCAAGCCGCGGGGCTCCCGAGCCTCCAGTGACCCTGAGCGGGGCCGTGGGACAGACACACCAGCTCTGGCTGGCGTGGGGATGTTGTACAGGAGGATTTGTGGAGTCGTGAATCTCTGCTATGTCCATGTGGATCCACTCAGGGACTCTGTGTCCGCAGAAGAGGCCATCACCGTGGCCCTGGCTCCGGGTGCCCGGCTCGCCGTGCTGCCTGCCCCGGGACAGCTGGGCAGCGCATGGAGCCCTGCTCTCTGGGCAGCCACAGCTGGTTGTTACTCGTATCTTGGTATCTAATCCTTTTTAGAAATGTGCTAATCCATTGCTTTAAAACACCCTGTGGCACTGAGAGGCTATAATCTCGGTATTAAGTGGCATTAAAGCTAGAACAGCTGATGCTTTTACTAAGGNGGGGCTCCCGAGCCTCCAGTGACCCTGAGCGGGGCCGTGGGACAGACACACCAGCTCTGGCTGGCAGGGGGATGTTGTACAGGAGGATTTGTGGAGTCGTGGGGCAGAAGCAAACTCTGCTATGTCCATGTGGATCTGGTCAGGGACTCTGTGTCCGCAGAAGAGGCCATCACCGTGGCCCTGGCTCCGGGTGCCCGGCTCGCCGTGCTGCCTGCCCCGGGACAGCTGGGCAGCGCATGGAGCCCTGCTCTCTGGGCAGCCACAGCTGGTTGTTACTCGTATCTTGGTATCTAATCCTTTTTAGAAATGTGCTAATCCATTGCTTTAAAACACCCTGTGGCACTGAGAGGCTATAATCTCGGTATTAAGTGGCATTAAAGCTAGAACAGCTGATGCTTTTACTAAGGCAAAAGAAAACATCTATATTTTTTTCTCTAAAAATAATGGAAAGAAGCAGAGCATGCCAGGAGGGTCCCCAAACACCCAAAGAGCCAGAGCACCCTGTGGCCAAACCCCCGGGAGGGGGCTGGCACCTGCCAGAGCCTGTCCTGGGCCCCGGCTGTCACCGTGGGTAGGTGGGCAGTGCAGCCGGTGCCACACGTCCTGCTGACGCCGAGCCCTTTGCTCGGGGACCAGCGGCTGTGGGGCCAGGCCAGCGCAGACCAAGGCAGCACCGGTCCCCAAAGCAGCTGGAGCAATGCTGGTGGGATGCTCCCACCTCTCCCCACAGACGTGGGGCTGTGGGACTGACTCAGACCCACGCTCCTGGTCCCTATTTAGCATCTTTCGTCTGAGACGGTTAAGCAGCTTTGCTTATTTCAACCCATTAAAACTAGAAAAGCTTTTTAAATAAATTCCCCGCTAGCCTGGACTTAGTAGATGTGGGCCAATTAGACACGTTAATTAGGCACCGGTTTAAACACAGATGAGGTTTGACTTTGTTTACCAACCTCGGAAGGAAACAGCTTCTCAAAGTTCACCTCCAAAGGGCTGAACAAACAAGGGACATTTGTTCCTGGTCACAAGCACCTTGCAACAGAAACACGTCGCCTTGACTGCTGTTTTATTTCCAGACCTCTCGCTTTCTCTCTGCCTCCCCATGCAATAAAAATGAGACATTGAATCTCGTAATGCAACTTCTCACTGGAAATCAATGATAAAGTACATTATCCTGCCTGCCCTGATCCTGCGGCTCCCGCCTGACCTTTCTCAAGTGCAGCGAAGTCGGGGGAAAGACAAAGGTTGGCCTGAGGGAGCTTCCAGGTGGGAAAGTGTGAAACGTCCCTGTGCCCCAGGGGGGACTGCTTTGAATAACATGCTACAGCCTCAGCTTGATGCCACAAATATTACCTGGGGGCCCCAGAATCTGGCCTGCAAGGCACTGGAAGTCCCAGAGCCCCTCCTAAAAGATGTGTGACAGGCACACGGTGATGTGATCTCACCACAGAGATCTCCTTCCCCCATAATGGAACCAACAAGATCTCAACCAGCAGCACTGTGTCCTGTCTTCAAGGCAGGATGTCATTGTTGACCAACGGAAAAAATCAGCAGGCCCTGGATGGCAGCAGTGGAGGGATGTTCTCTAGCAGGCGGCCCCCACACTGTCTGGGTCTGGAGGTCTGACAGCATCCCAGGCCCCGTTAGCAGGGCTGAAATGACACCATGGAGAACATAAACCAGACACCTTCCTCCAGTGGAGGATTTGCTGCGTGATTTAGGAGGCTGCAAGCGCTACGGTGTCGAACAGCAACCCACCGACAGCTCGTGCTGCTGCTGATGGATGCCCGAGCCAGTATTTTTTCTTCGGTAACATCTTTCACTAATGGTGCTGGCACAGAGGCTCGGCAGAAGGAGGGAAGTGGCAAGTGTCCAAGGTGAAAAAGAGTTCACAATTATAGCAGGAAAGGGCACCCTGTCCCTCGTGCTGGCTCTGGAAATGCAGAGGACAGGGCTGGAAGGGGCTCCAGGAGGGCATCGAGTCATCCCCTGCCCGAGCACTTTCATCAGACATCCAGACATCCGCTCACCTTATTTTTAAACTCCTGCAGTGATGGGGCTGCCACGATCTCCCCAAGCACTCTGTTCTGGTGTTGCACTGTCTTCATGGTTAAAAAGTTTTCTTATGTCCAACTCAAACCTCCTTTGCTGCAACTGAAGCCCTGCCTTGTCCTCTCCAGAGAGAAAGGGGAGATGGATGGAGAGGGATGTAAGCCTGCTCATTGGTTTGTTTTTCTTGGGTGTTTCATTCCCTGTCAAAAGAAGGAGAGTGTATTTATTGGCAGAGATACTATCTCCAGCAACATGCCACTCAGAGAACTATCTTTCTATTTTTAAAAGCAAAACATAAGGGTTACATAAAAGCTCAGGAAACCAGTAACAAGAATCAGGGTCTTCAGTCTGTGGGCTCTGCCTCCTGCCACAGCCAGTACCCCCGCCCTCAAAGCTGAGCTGGGCTGTCTGCAGCCCACCAGCACAGGGGCCTCTGCTCGCTGCCCCCCACACTGGGCTGGTGCACCCCGCATCCCCCCACACCTGCAGCATCTGATGAACACCCCAGAGCAATCAGCAGAAACACTGAACCTGCTTCTTTTGTTCCTTTCTGCTCTCTTAAGCCAACACCGACACAACGGGCCAGACCAGCCTGCTCTGGTGACGGGCTGGAAAGAGCAGAGAGCACAGAAAGGCACCGTGCTGTGTTCCCTGCTGCCAGGGGGTGCAGCGGCACCTGCCCAGAGCCGCACAGAGCAGGGAGGGGAGGGCTGCCCACCGGGGATGGCCAGCGGGGCCGCGGGAGCTCCACACAGCCCTGGGGTCCCTGCTTTCCTGCAGGGCTGGTGACGATGGCGCTGGCACAGGAACCTCCTCCAGCCTGGGAGCACACATCCAGGCACAACTCTGGGGAAAGGGACGGTGATTAATGTCACCAGGGTGGGATGAAGCACGGCCTGGCCAGGGCTCACCTGCAGCCGGGGGCTGACAGCTCTGGGCTGGGGCTGCCAGGCACGGTGGGCTTGGGTGTGAACGGCTGTACGGGTGTATGCAGGAGCAGGTGCCTGGACCAGCCGGTGCCCAGTGCCCAGAGGAGGTGGTGTGTGGTGCAGACTGTGCCTGATGCACAGGTGCCCACAAGAGCCGGTGCCAGAGCAGCCGGTACCTGGTGCCCAGAGGAGGTGGTGCCCAGAGCAGCTCGCGCCCGTTGCAGTCGGTGCCCGGTGCCCACAAGAGCCAGTACCCAGAGCAGCCGGTGCCCAGGGCAGCCAGTGCCCGGTGCCGAGAGGAGGTGGTGCCCGCTGCAGCCGGTGCCCAGAGGAGCCGGTGCCCGGTGC
>VZTO01000360.1:19672-64972 GCA_013400615.1 Syrrhaptes paradoxus | reverse complement strand
CGCGGGGGGCGGTGCGCGGGGGCCGCGCGGCGGGGTGGGGGCGGCGGTGGCGGGGCCATGCGGAGCCCGGGCTGAGGCGCCGCGGCCGCCCCTCGCCATGAAGCGGCAGAACCTGCGCACGGCCGCGCTGATCCTCTGCATCTTCTCGTACCTGCTGGTGGGCGCCGCCGTGTTCGATGCGCTGGAGTCGGAGGCGGAGAGCGGGCGCAAGCGGCTGCTGGAGCAGAAGCGCGGGGAGCTGCGGAGGAAGTACCGCTTCTCCGCCGACGACTACCGGGAGCTGGAGCGGCTGGTGCTGCAGGCCGAGCCGCACCGCGCCGGCCGCCAGTGGAAGTTCGCCGGATCCTTCTACTTCGCCATCACGGTCATCACCACCATCGGTGAGTCCTGCGCCCCTCCGGACCCATAGCTCGGCACCTCTCCTGCCCCACAACCCTGCACCCCATCATCCTGCACCCCATCGTCCTGCACTCCATCATCCCCACATCCCTGCAACTCATCCCCACAGCCCTGCACCCCATCATCCCTGCACCCTGTCATCCCTGCACCCCATCATCCCTGCATTCCATCATCATGCACCCCATCATCCCCACACCCCTGCACCCCATCATCCCTGCATCCCATCATCCCCACATCCCCACACCCCTGTATCCCTCCATCCCACTCCTCTGCACCTGCAACCCCTCCCGCACCCCCACCCCTCGGGATGCCCCAGGCCAGTTTGGGGGGCTGCTGCCCAGCAAGCCAGGTCTCACCCTTGCAAGGCTGGAACATCTCCTCAGGCCGCTCCCGGAGCTGACCCCGTGGGATGCCCAGTGCCCGGGGAAGGGTGAGAGGTCATCCACGGGCAGGCTGGGGGTCACTTTGTTCTGGGGGATGCCAGGGGTGCTGCCACAGAACAAGCACATTGTCCCAGGGAGGTGGCAGCATGCAGAGCGTGTGCAGGCACCTTGGTGCAGGCGACTGGAGAAGTTGGCGGGGTGCAGGAGGGCAGAGGTGGCAGCTGCATCCGTCCCCTGGGCACTGCTGGAGCCAGCACGCCAGGCTGAGGAGCTGGGCACGAGCTGTTGGCTCCTTTGCCAGCTCCAAACTCTGGAGGTCTGGCCATATGAGACCCGCTTTGGGGAGCTGTGACAGCCCCTGGACACTGAACCTCGCTCTGCCTGCATGGGAACCTGCAGAGAAGGGTGTGAGCTGGCTTGGAGGGGAATGAATCGCATTAAGCCCCTGTGCAGACAGTTACCCATGCTAGAGCCCAGTGCCTTGGTTCGCCCTCTTCAATTTGCAAGAGAATGAAACTAAATTGCATGAGTATTGCCTTAATTGTAGGTGAGATTAGCCACGTGGGAGTTTAGAGTTAATTAATCGACTTGTATTAATCCGTGCACCCTGAGCATCCCGTGGGGCAGACAGGCGTGGCATCCTGGGTTCGTGTCATCGCTCTTGCTGGGATTTTGATCAGCAGACGTGTTTTGGGGAGAGGAACCCTGAGGCCAGATCCTGCCCTTCCACAGCCAGCAGCCACCTCCGTGTCTGTAGGACAGGGCTCAGGAGGGGTGAGATCCATCTGGGAGCTGCAAGCATCATCCCTCAGGACACGGGCTGGTGGGATCAACTCTGCTGCATTACCCGGGGAGGGGCAGGTGCCCTGCAAGTCCTGCCCGGCGGGCTCCCTGTGCCCCCCGGGATGTGGTGTGGGGTTTGTGCAGCTGGCAGCGCACGTGGCCAGCAAACAGCGATGGGTTCACGGCACGGTTAATGTCAGGCCCCAGCAGGAGGGTGGGATGAATGGCTTCGGTGAAAGTCTCCATCATCTCGTGACAGGTTATAGCTTCATCTACATCATATTTCTGTTGACTGTGACAAACAACTGCTACACTTATCGCACGCCCCTTGTGATCAATAATTTCAGCCCAAGTGCCATATTTCTAAAATGCTGGCACGTCAGATCTCTTTATACTGGGCTGTGCTCCAAATCTCAGTTTTAACGTTAATGTAGCTGTGTTTACTCTTTCTAATTCCCTTTGTCATTTTGAAAGCATCAATCAAATGCTCTTTCAGCAGTCTCTCAGTGTACAATAACTGTTTTTCCACTTACTGCTCTTCTGGATCATTGTATTTACCTCCTCATCGCTGTCACTGTATTATCTTGTAGCCTAGGACCTGATGATTGCACTCGGGTATTAAGCTTGGATCTGACTGGGGTTTTTGCCACTGCAGTCTTGTGTCTGCTCTATATTCTGTGAAATGTGGCGTGCAGGCATTGAGTTTATAATTTTTGATTCTGTGAGATTATGAACAGACCGAGCAATTAGAAACCCGCCCCTTCTTGCCTGCTGGCAGTCTGGAGCACAGCACGGTCAAGGATAACTGTCCTCAGCCTCCCAGCCCTGTCCCGTTGCAGGAATTCCCTGGAGCAGGAGGTGCAGTCCGGAGCCTGGGACAATGCGGTTCCGTCCTCTGGTCACCCCATCACCGTGTGCTGAGAGTCCTGGAAACCCACGGGCAGCAGAGACAGTCGTGAAGCCAAGTCACAGCTTTGAACAAGACTGAGAAATAGAAACAAAGGGATGTTATTCCCCCATGATCTGCGTGCAAAAGTAGCGTGGATACCGGGAAAAAGTGAAAATAGAGATTGCTGTTTGCAACAGCCCGTGCAGCAGCGCGGGAAGGAGCCGGCGCTGTTCTGCAGGTGCCTGCGGAAAGGAAGTTTCCAGCCTGGGAGTTTCTCATAGAAACTCAAAAGAAAGGCTTGGATGCCTTTGGGTGTCATTCCTCCCCACGCTGCGTGACTCCCTTGCACCGAGTTAGTTACTCATCTGCTTAGGTCGGAGGCCGCCGGTTTCCGTAGCTGCTGTAATTAAGCGAGGTGGGCGCAGAATCACTGAAGTCCGGAAGGTTGCGGTGAAACCTCATTACGACTCAGGGTGTAACTGTGTGTCCTTGAGTCACAGCTCTGAAACTTGAAGCAAGGAGGGGAAATTAGATCTCGGAAGGTGTTCAAGGAGAACCTTGAGCTCCTTGTCCCTGGGACAAGGGCTGACAGGGCTGTGGTGGCATGAATACTTCCCAGCATTTAAAGCAGCACAACCCCTCCTCCCCAGTGGTCCAGCAGTGCTTCAGGTCCGAGTCTGAGTGACGCTGGAGTAAACCTGAGGTTGCTCCGTGGAAGTCCTCCCAGACGTAACTGCTCCTGCGGGACTGACCCTATAGCGCAGGGCCCCTATAGCTCCTGTTCTACAGCCCACGCAGGGAATGAGCAGGTAGCCGAGGGGCAAAGATGCCCGGGATACTGGAGGGTCAAGGGATGGGGGGCAGGAGTGGACACTTGAGGGGAGGACACGATGGCTCTGCACGGGGAGCTGTGGATGGCCTGGCTGAGTGCCTGCAGGTGACCTGGTGCTGTTGGTCTCAGCATCCCTTGGAACCTCCATCCTCCCTTGCGGTGGGGGTTCGGACAGCCCTGCGGATCTGGTGCCGCCATGGCATCATCGCCTCCGAGTTGCTCATGAGCTGCAGAAGGCGTGCAGACCCCAAGTCCAGGTCTAGGGCTCCTCTTGGCCACCTCATACAAGCCTGGGGCTCTCAGGAGGGCACCTTCTCTCTTTGGAGGCCAAATGAGGTTCTGCCCACATGGCACTGTGATGTGCCATCATCCTAAAGGCTGGGGCACCCCGTGGCCCTGTTAGCATTGCCTGCAGCTCTGTTACTGATTCGATTCCCCCCTGTTCTCCTACTGCTCCCCTTAGTCCCAGGGCAGCCTTGCTGGACACCCCAGCGAGGGCTCGACGCCTGCCTTTCCTCTTTCCTTCGCAGGCTATGGACACGCCGCCCCGGGCACAGACGCTGGCAAAGTTTTCTGCATGTTCTACGCCATCCTGGGCATCCCGCTGACGCTGGTCATGTTCCAGAGCCTGGGCGAACGCATGAACACCGTCGTGCGACTCCTGCTCAAGAAGATCAAGAAGTGTCTGGGCATGAGGACAACCAACGTCTCCATGGAGAACATGGTTCTTGTTGGCTTTCTGTCCTGCATGGGGACCCTGTGCATCGGCGCCGCAGCCTTCTCTTATTTCGAGGGCTGGACTTTCTTTCACGCCTATTACTACTGCTTCATAACCCTGACCACCATCGGCTTTGGAGACTTTGTGGCTCTGCAGAAGAACGAGGCTTTGCAAAAGAAGCCCCCGTACGTGGCTTTCAGCTTCATGTACATCCTGGTGGGTCTGACCGTCATCGGCGCCTTCCTCAACCTGGTGGTGCTGCGGTTCCTGACCATGAACTCGGAGGATGAGCGGCGGGATGCCGAGGAGCGCGCCTCGCTGAGGAGAGCCCGCAACAACATCCACCTCAAGCCCAAGGAGGACAGCCGGAACAGCAATGCCATTTTTCTCCCCGTGGAGGACAGGACGAGCCAGATGAACCTCATCCCGCTGATCCAGGACGCGGAGAGGCAGCGGCGCCAGTCGGCCAACTCGGCAGCTGCGGTGCCCGCCTTCTGCACGTGCCTGTGCTACAGACCTGCGCTGTGCGGCAGCCCCGTGCCCTCCCACCCCGAGACCCTCAGCTGCCACACCAACCCCGTGTACTACAACTCCATTTCCTACAAAATCGACGAGGTCTCCCTGAGCACGCGGGGGCAGACTGGCTCCTCCCCAGGCAGCACTTTATCATCCAACAGCCCTCGCTGCCGGCATCACCCCCGGCTGCGGAGGAAATCCATCTAGGAACCTGTGCCAAGGCAGACTCAGTGCCCGAATCTTACTATGAGGATAAATTATGAACAGAGATGTCAGGTCCCTCTCACTGCTCTCATTTCTCCTGCTCCTCTCCCCTTGCAGCTGGCAGCCAGCCCCACACAGGGTCCAGCAGGAGCCTTTCAACCCTGTTGGGAAATAATCATTCCTTTTTGCAGGCACTGAATTACATTGTTAGTTTTCTTTGCTTTTTCCTCCTAAGTAGGTTCAAGCATTTGAGTCTGGCAAGAGCCCCCCTGATGTGAAGCCCACCCGGCTGTAGGTTTGCTTTCCCACCTCCCTGCTCCCCAGAACAGAGGTGCTGTTGCTGTCCTCGGCGGCGGCTGCTGCCAGCACACACCCCTCACAACACAGGCTGGATGCACTTGCTGAGAGCGTGCCGAATGCACAGCCCGTGTCGGTGAGCCCTGCAGGGCTGGAGATCTTTACGCTCTCCCCCGACACCGGGTGCAGGTAAGTCGGTGCCACGCAGAAGGTTTGCACCTGGAGGGGGGTTAGGAGGGGACGGGCTGCAGTCCCACTGCTCTGCATGGGGAGAGCATCGTGGCGCTGGGTCACCCGTGACCGGCCCTTGGGGTCCAAGCTCAGGCTTGTGGCTGGTTCAGTGCTTCTGAAAGCTGGGGGTCTGTGCCCCCACCCACACACGCACCAGCACACCTCACCCCGCGGCCGGCACGTCCTCCCGGCCAAGCTGGCGGTGGGACAGTGTCCTGTCTGCAGGGGAAGCTGACCTCCTCCAGCCCCAGCCCTCCTCTGTGATGAGCCCAGACCCCGCTGAGGGCATGGCCCGGGGTAGAGCATCACTGCCCCAGGGAAAGCCACCTGCCAAGGGTTTGACACTGATGAGATCATCAGCTAAAAATCAGCATTTCCTTCAGGTGCCTGCTCCTCCCAGTCCCCACCAGCCCGTGGGTTTGCCCTGGTCACTGCTGGTGTTACCGGAGATGGGGTGAGCTCATCTCAGCGTGTGCCCTGGGTGGGATGTGGTACCCACACAGCCCCACCTTGGGGCTGCTTCCAGCTGGTGCCCCCCAACATGGCCTGTGTCCATCCTGTCTCATCTGCAAGGAAACAAGAGTGTGCTCTGACAGCAGCAGCAGCTCTGTTTCACTTTTTTTTTTTTTTTCTGGAAGGGACATTTTCACTCTTAGTTGTGTCGAACACACCCTCTGAGGAGGTTTTCCTGGAGGAAAATCCCCTTTTCATGGTGGGAAGGCATGCAGAGTGCCAGCGTTGGGAACGCCTCAGGGCAGGCTTTGCTCTCTTCTCTTTTTGTTTTGGAAAGTTTAATAATTAAAGATGAATCCAGCTGGTGGTGGTTGGTTACTTGGCACGAGGGGGGGCAGAAGGATGCGTCCGAGCCCAAAAGCCTGGTGCTGCAGGGGTGCTGCAGGGCTGGTTCCCCTGCCACGGGGTGGGCAGTGTTTATATGCAGGGATATTATCCCTGTGGATGTTTGCAGAGCTGTTGGGGCATCAGAGGGAGGAGGGGGTTGGAGGGGCTGTCCCAGAGCTGGGAAGCAGCTGGGTCTGGTGGTCCATTGTGTCTTTGTCCCCTGAACAGGGACACCCAGGGCTCCTCCACCCCTGACTATGGTGACCTTCACATTTACAACCTTTCCTGGTGCTTGGGCTTCCCCAGAGGAAGCTTTGGCCTTTGATACCCCCCCAAATCTGCAGGCGTGTTATGAGAGGGACTTTCTTGTCCCAGTTTCTAAAATGGCAGGGATGTGGGCTTGGGGACAGGGGATGCCCAAGCAGGCAGGCACAGGGACGGGCAGGAGCCTGGTTGCTGGGGCAGCTGGGAGAGCAGAGAGGTGCCGGCAGGATGGGGATGCAGCAGGGTGGGTGAGGGGGATTCCCCACCCACTGCCTTTATTTCAGAAATACTCTCTGGCATGGCTACCAGCTAGAGACAGAGGGAGGGCTTTATACCCACCCTAGGGGTGAAACGTGGCCGTGGTAGATCCAAACCCAGCCCAGCTGTGTCAGCCTTGGTTTAAATGGAAAGCAGGAGGAGGATGGGGGGGAAAGCAAGCTGTGAGTGTATAAAACAAGCTTAAAGAGGAGGCTTTCATTGACTTCTCAGCTCCTCAGTGGTGTCCTTTCATGCTGACCCCACCAGCTCAGCCCCTTTGTTGCCATGTCCCATCTCCTCCCACCCTCCCCAAGGCCATGAGCTGATGGCGCAGAAAGCAGGGCAAGTGCTTGGGTTTATTGCTGCTTTCCTGCAAGGCAGGGCTGCGGGGGAGCTCAGTTGCTTAGTGACTGCCTGAGCCCCATCCCACTTTTAGAAGCTGGGGGGGAGATGGTGTCCATCCCCCAGTGCCATGCTGGGCTGCCCTGATCTCCCAGCCCCTTGCACCACTGGAGAACTCACCCTCTTCCTCCTCCTCCCACCACTGCCCAGGGCTGTAGCTGCAGTGCCTGAAGCTCTCAGTGATCTGGGACACTGCAATCCCTGGTAATGCCATGGGAAAAGGGAGTGCAGTGGCTCCCCAGGAAGCCCTGCACATGCTCACCACCTCCTCCTGCAGACCCCCACAGCAGGAGTCACACCAGAGTCCCCAAATGCCCCCCCAGGGTTTGCAGCTCCAGGCTGTCCTGGCCCAGGCAGTGGCTGCACACCCAGCAGCACCCATGGGTCCCCTTCCCCAAGGGTCCCCAGGCTCCCCCAGCACCCACACTGACTCCTGCTCTTCCCAACAGCCTGGGCCAGGTGTAGCTTTTTCTGCCAGCTGCCTCTTCACCTCCAGCCTTTCAAAATCAACCCGGAATGGCCAGTGGAAGGGCCAGCGCTGACCACGAGGGGTCTTGGGAGGCAACAGCAGGAGCAGGCGGCTTCTGACGGGGGGAGTGAGCACAGTACATGCTGGGAGCAAGCTCAGCTCTGCGCCTGGAGATGCCCAGGGCTAAAGGACATCTGGAAACAGCAGAGGGAAAGGCACATTTCTGAAAGAGTCCTTCACAGAGAGCGCTGGGAAGGAGCCGAGGCCAGCGCTGGGACACAGCAGGCTGAGCTCTCCTTCCCTACAGGCACAGGGAGAAGGGATGGGCCAGCTGAAACCTCAGGCTGAAAACAATGGTGGGCTCAACAGAAAGGGCAGAGACACTCCACAAAAAAAACCTCCAACACACCATAGAAAAAAAAAGTTTTATTATCACCATTATCAACGTTTTCATTAGCTTAACACTGAATTGTAAATCACTCAATCATTACATATTGTCTGAATAAAACCTACAGACAGGAAAAAAGTACAGAATCCTCTCCCGACCACAGACGAGGGGCCGGCGGCACACCAGCGCTGCCGGGACGGCATCCCACCTTCCACCCAAGGCAGCCCACGCACCTCGCAAGCGACTCACCACGGTGGCAAGCAGGCTGCCCGGCTCCATTGCCTGTGTTCCCTGTGGCTCCACAGATATTATATCTCACCATATGATGCTAAAAACCTCCAAAAAGTTTTGGAGAGGGTTCCAGAGACCAAAAAGAGCAGATCAGCTGCCCCCACTCCTACAGAAAGGCAAGAGGAGAGGTAGCAACCGTGTAACACCCCTGCAAAGCTACTGGTTTTCATGGAGCAATTAATGAAGTAAAAATGTTTAACCCCGTGAAAGCAGATCTCCCCATCATGGCCAGGCCCCTGGGCAGCGGGGGGACAAGGCAGAGCGCCGGCACGCTGGTGCTGGGGGGGTGACAGCGTGGGTGGGCTGGGGATGGCTGCATCCCTGGGCAGAGGCCAGCTCTGCAGCCCGACCCCGGGGTCCCCGCGGGCGGCGTGGGGGGGATGCGTCAGTGCAAAGAGATGCTGTGGGCATTCCCTCAGGCTGGAATAAGGCCTCATATGGAGAGGGGAGAACCCATGGAGGGAGCAGTGGGCACAGGGGAAAGCAAAGGGAAGCTGGAGGAAAGCTCGCTGGGAGCCTCCCTCCTCCCTGGCCAGCACAGAGGCAGCTCCCTCCCTGTCCCTGCCTTCCCCTGCCCGTCCCTATGGCACATCATCACACCTGCGTGGGCAGCGCGGCCCCTGCAGAAGACCCCTCGCTCCTACCAAGGATGGGAGAGGAAGGACCCCCTGTGGTCTGAATTTAGGAGTGCCACAAAACCTGGGCAGGACGCTGGCATCCCAGGGCGGTGGCAGGCGGTGGCAGTGGTGCGTGGGGGGTCTCAGGTGGGACACTGCATCCCTAGGGTGCCCCTTCCCCTGGGGTAGGGAGCAGCCTGCAGCTCGTGGGAGGAAGGCAAGCCCAGGGCAGTGAGGCTGGGGGAACGTGCCTTGGATTCACTCTCCAAACATCGTTCTTCCTTGCTCTAAACAAAGCCCAAAACAGCTGCAGGGTCAAGGAGATAGCATCACCAAAGCAGACACTTAGGAGCAACATCCCCAAGGAAAAAAAACTGCTGCAGGATTTAAAGTTCCAGGCTGGTGTTTAGCAGGATCTGGAGCCCACGTGGGCAGCTATCCCAACCTGTGGTGCCCATGCAACAACAAACACCTCCTGGAAAATTTGTGGGCATGGCTTCAGCAGAAGGTGTGCCTCAATTCTTCCCTCGGGTTGCTTCTGCCCCCATCACCGCTGCCCATACGCTGGGTGCACCCACACACCTTCTCTGCAAGACAAACCCCTTTTCCTCCCACACACGGGGGTCTCAAGCCCACGCGAGGTGCCCAGCGTGCAGTGTAAATGCAAAGGCTGGCTGCTGACCCGGCAGTGGGGTTTAACAACATAGCTTTGGTTGTCATTTTAGCTACTGGAAAGTCACGAAGGGAAAATCATTAGGGCATAGCCTCTGTGTGCTGGTGCTCTGGAAAGGGCTGGTGCTGGCTCCTTCTCCATTTCAGCTGCTAAAGTGCAAAGAACCAAATGCTACAAGAAACTCTCCCTGGTTCCTCTCCTCCATCGGGATGAGAGCAGCGACCGCAGGGAAGGGAGGGCAGAGGGGTGTCCACACCCCGGGAAGAGCTGGAGGTTCCCCAGGAACAGGTCTGATGCTGCTGTGGTGGGTGAGCGGCTGGGGCTAGGGCTGCACAGCCAGCCAGCCCCTTCCCAGGGGCTTTGCCTGCCCAAGGGAACCTGGCACTGCCCAAAGCATCACCGTGCGCCGTGTGCCTGTGTACATTCCTACAGACACACACATATGGACAGCCACAAACACACGCCTTGGAAGGTGTGCGCTGGGGTAAACATGAAAAAGTTTTCACTGATCATCCTCTTTTCTAAATGTTTGGCTCAAATTTGGTGTCTGAAATTTCATTAGAGATGCTCCTCCAGGTCTCCATATGCCCTGGACTTCTCTATTGGTGACACTTTGCATTTACACGTCTCTTTTTCTTCTCAAAGCATTTCACAAAAAAACGTGAATTATTTAATGACTCATCGGGACTCCCAGCATCACTGGGCCAGTGACCTGCCACCTGCATGGCCAGTGGACTCACAATCTTGAGAACAACGGGAAGATTTTTCCTATGGGAAATGCTGCGAGAAATCCACAGGCAAGGAACCGGGAAGCTGTTTTGAAGCTGTTTTATTTTATGCACTGCATCAATGATAGAGCTGACTTAAAATTCAATATCCTGATCCTGCCCCTTTGGAAAAATCTTTAGACGAGCCCAGCATTACCCAACTTCTGAAGAACAGCACAGAACAGCCTGTTCCAGTTCTACATGTTAGTCCCCCGTGATCCTCGGCGAAGGTGCAATCTCTCTGCCTTGGGTGGAATTTTCTAACAAAATGGACAAATACCACCTATGAAATGGACAAAATAACCCACAAAGCCTTTAAAGAAGAGCAGCTCAATCTGCTGCTCAGAAAAAAACCCTCCCTTTAGCTTGCCCCGGTATCTCAAGGAAAATAGGCAGCTGCCAGGCAGAATTCGTGTGGCCCCAGAGTGCAAAGGCTTTTTTGCTTTATCAGGGCTACAGTGGCAGTGGGAACCGTTCTCGTTGAGTTACAAATACTAGATAGCCTAAGAAAAACAGGGAGGTTGAAACAGTCATGAAGTTTATATTGAAACTAGTTTTTACCTCTGTAGTATGAAGTTACCTACAGCTGTGTCATTCTTCACCTAAGCGAAATTTCATGTCGATGGGCACATATACTCACAGAGAAGTCTATAGGATGAATATATCTCACAAGGCAACAGCCCAGTCTTCGTTTTCTACAATCAAAGTTAATATGGATCTTTTTTCAAAAGTGATGCCGTTGAAATTGAAGACAATTATAAACTGTATCAACAATATGTACTACAGCCTGCAAGTCACAATCTGTGCACACCAAATGGAATAGATTATTGCTTGTTAGCCTATTAGACTTTCTTTATAAAAAGATTTTTATACAGAGTACAGGATTATGACAAAACTAGCTAAGTAGTTTTCATCTTGAAAATACAACATCAATTCTTTCAACAAAGGCTTGAATAGTAGCTGAGAGTTCATGAACGATAACAAATATTTACTAATAGTTTTATGGCCAGTTTGAACAGAATTTCTTATAGGACTCTTTTCTGGTGTTTATTTACATATACCTCTTTTCTTTTGGAAAAAAAGTTGATAAAATATAACAAGGACCATAGAAATCAAAAGAATGAGTAAACTTCATACCAAGAACACTAAACATATTTGAAAACACTAAATTATGTCATCTGTTAAAAAACATACGTCATTTTGTCTTTAAAGAAAAATATTTTTCCTGTTTTAAAATATTACCAACAGCATGTAATAAACTAACTTAAAATGAGTTTCATAAAAAAGTTGTCTTGCTGCCTAAACATTACTAAACATGCTTAGGTTGAGATTCTGTTAACTGCCTCAACATCTTAAAAAGAGCTCCTTTACAGGAGCTTGTGATATTCAGACTCCAGAAGACCTGCAAATTCAGAACAGTACATTGATAAAGGATCCGGTAGCTAGAAACAATAAATATATATTTTTATTCAAAGCAAATAATTCTGCAGTGTTCTTTGAAACAATCCATGGCCAAGAAGCAGGAATGTACTTGGCTAAACAATAAAGTCACCCGGCCCTGACTCTGCCCGTGGACACGAGAGCCCGTGTGCAGTGCAGAAGGGATGCTCCAGCCTTCCCGCACGGCTTCCGAAGGGGGATGAGAACCCAGGGACTGAAGGAACTGCAGAGCGAGGACCTTGTGTTGGCTCTGTGGCATCCCAGCTGTGCTGGGGCAAAGGGAAAGCAACACCAGGACACTGGGAAAATTTCACATTTTTTTACCTGAACAAACCAGGACTAACCACAGTCACGGCTGCTTTCGGCTCAGACCGCAAAGAGGACAAAGCTGCGAGCGAGGCATGGCTCCGGTGCTCTGCGCTCCCTGCGTGCAGGGATTCCCGCTGGGGAGAGAGCCTTCTGCTCTCAGGGATGCCGCAGTATCAGGATTGCCTCGTTTTCCACAATAGCAGTAATACAGGACTTGCTCTCCCTTTTTTTTTTTGTCAAGCAATTCTCCCGTTCCTATTAAGCTGCAGTATCTCATGCACACGGAACAGGGATCAGCCCTGAGCTGGGCAGCTATGGGTCTCTCCTCAGTCTCATCTCTCATCATTGCCCACAGGCCAAAAATTCTAACAGCTAGACTCAGACACAGGAAAACGAACAGTCAGGACTTGCAAAGGGGCCAAAGGTCAGTTTTCAGCTGCTCGTCACTCGAGCAAACTTCTAATTTTGACACAGCCACAGTGGTAATCCCAACTGTCATATCACATCACCTTAGACACTAACTGGCAACTCAATTTTTTTAATTTTTTTTTTTTTTTAAGGTTAGGCTTTATAAAAATAAGCTATTCCAAGCCTGAGACTTGGCTTGGACGGATAACTAGAAGACTTCTTTTTTAACTATAACCCACCGTGGTCAGTGCAGGAATCCCAGGCCTGAGTAAAGCAAGAACTCACTGCTGGGTACCGGGACTGCTTCACAAAGGAAGATCATCCGCACTCGCCAGTTTGTGTGACTTTGCTGTGCGTGGCAGCCAGGGGTTGAAACATTCTCTTACTGGGGAGAAACAGAACTTGGAAGTGAGTAGAAACAAAAGTGAGAACCACTGGACTACAATCAACCACGTAAAAAATGCAGAAGAAAACAGGACAGACTGTTAGAACTGCCTCCAAATTTCAGAATCCGAGACGTTAACAAAAAGAACATAAGTAGAAGTGTAACTTTTTCTTTTTTATCCTGACAGTGACCTTGTAGCATGATTAAAAACATACGGAAGATAGTCCTCAGCGTTAAGTAGTCCTATTGTAACTAAACCGATCATCACGGAGCTTGCAGAGCTTTGAGGGGTAGGATCTAGAGACATCGCATTCGCCAGGGGTACAGGAACTGAACTTTTCAACAGACAGTCATTAAAGTGTTCTGGGGAAATATTTTTGGTATATATAGTCTCCTACTCCCCATTAAAGACTGCAAAAATGTTGCATTCATCTTATCAGACACAGGAAAACCATGGTTAACTAGCTAGTACTGGTAGATAATGTCCAAAGTAAGTGTCAATATAGTTTTCAGCATAACTTAAGACAGAAGCCCTGTTACTCAGCTGCCAGGTCTGGCATGTACCTGGAGCTCCCCACGGTTCTTCTAAAGACATCATTATTAAAGATCCAGTGCTACAAACCACTAAATCTACCTAATCTATTCTAGTTCATACACATATTGTACAATATTGCCTAGTACTCACTACATACCAAGAGGAAAAGATGCTGACTTGAGTTACAGTAAATGTGCTTTTTTAAAAAAAATAGAACCACAACATAGTTTGACCAGCATGCAGCAAACTTTCTTCAGCTAATATATAGAAATTGTCTAATACGATTAGAAAAAATAATTAGTGAGAGGCCAGAGACATATTTGATCAAGGAAATTAAGAGATTTCTCTGCAATGTTGAGGCTTCTGCCACTGAAGACTCGAAAAACTATTCATTCTGTGTCCCTTCTCCTCCTTCCCTCTCCTTTACATTATATAAATTTTTACAGAGATTATTATAAGGCCTATTATTTTTGCATCTATCCTGTAATTTATCTCAAAATAATTTAAAATGCCATAGACAAGCTAGGACCAAAAGCAACTGCTTTTACCATCCACTCAACACTCATGCTTTTATTCTAACAAAGCTGAGGTCCACATGCAGAAATAAATGTCAGTTTGCTTCTAAGACAGGTTGAGAATCTGCTCATTCCTAAACACAGCATGGGACCCTCACTTTTAAAAGTGAAACATCTCCAAAAGCTTACTTTGAGACAGCAATCATCAAACCCTCACTAAGAATTACAACAGAACCTAGCCAAAACAGGTCTATCAACAGAAAATCTTTGGAGATTCTCAGTGATTTTGGACGATAAGTTTTTAACTGTCTGAAGGCTCCAGCGCACTTACTCCAGCACGTGTCTCTGCTGACAACAGCCGCTGCAGCTCAGCAGCTCAGAGAACGTGCTTCACTGGCTTCATCTGCAAGACTCGTTTACAGCTAGTGTTGCACTTAATTAACGTCATACACATGCCGTGACCACTGCATCTTCAGATTCCTCGCTCGCTACCTCTCCATATTTTGGGGATCTCATCTCCTCCCGCAGGACACCTGGCAATGTTTGTGCACTACCGAGACTGCCTGAAGCACCTTTCTCTCCCCAAGGAAGGTGACGTGCCCTCCAGCACCTTCCTGTCAGGTGACAAACGGGGGTTTCCTCCTTCTGCACCCCCAGAAACCTCCATCTCCTCTCCCGTGGCAAACACAACAGTCCTGTTTCAGGTCAGTCCACAGCACAACAGGATGGGCAGCATCTCCAGCAGATATGTACCAGTACAAAGGAGATGGAAGAAAAGCAGGAGATAGAAGACATCGTGACTGAAGGATGCAGAGCAACAAGTAGGGGAGTCAGTAAATTGCAGAACGTTGTATCATGACAATACAAAACACTTCTCAAGCTGCAAAGTCTGATCTTCAGCTCCCATTTCTAGTTTTGTTTTTTTTTTTTTCTGAGCAAAACTGCAGTTAATTAGCCCACTAAACTCGAACTCTGTTCAAACTGTCTGGTCTACTTATTCTCCCACCAAGTATGCTTCATCAGCGGTGTTAGACAAGTAATGCAGTAAAGACACTTGCTGGTAATTTGGCACAGTTTGAAAACACACCGACAACAGTGTTACAGTTAACATGACTCAGTGATGGGGAACTGATTCTAAAGAGTTGCAGGTTTCTTTCTTTTTTTTCCTTTCAAGAAGAAAGGTCTTATAAAACAACTAATGCTTCCTCTTAAAATTTCTACTCCTCCTCTTTTTAGGTCATATATCGGCCTCTGAATTTTTCAGGTACTTTCTTGTGAAAAAATCCGTATTAGAAATTTCTAAGACGCACAGTTAAGAAAAATACCTTCCTTACTCCCCCCAAATGCTTTCAAATGCTGCAACCTTCCAGGGTTAATACTGATCTGAAACAAGGGTCCAAGAATGACAGTGAGAGAAGTGAAACAAGAGGTGTATGTCTAATTTGACAACTAGGACTCATGCCCCACGGCACCTCCTCCTCGGACAGAGAGGGCACAGCACCTTCCCCCTCGTCTTCTGTCTAAGGTCACTGGTTTATCCTCCTCTTCCAGCTCCACAAGAACTGATTGAACATGCATTGCGCTTGAGGTCAGAGTTCCAGCAAACAAAACCTTGACAGCATGTTTAAAAAACAAAAGCAGTTCTCTCTTCCTTACTCACTAAGACCTGTCACAGCAGGGTCCCACTGTGCTCTCCAGGGAAAGCTGCGAGGACTGACGCAGGAGCGGGCCCGTAGTGGGATCCACCATCGAGGAGGTTGGGAAGAGCTTGTACCAGCCGATGGCTAAAGTTGACAAATCCAGTTCTTCCAGGAGGACTCTGGCGACTCCCATGAAGTGCTTGCGCTCCATGCGCCCGTAGTTTCCCCAGACTATCACCTGAGGAACAAGAGAGGGGACCACAATTAATCCTCCAATTTACACACCCGCTCGGGAAGCACAAGACTGATCAATCCTTCTTTGTGCTCACCCAACTTCCCGGGGCCTTACTACAGTCCCAGAAGAGCAGAGAGGTTTACACAACAATGGGCATACAGTGGGCTGTTGGTGATGCAAAGCTCTGGCTGATGATTTTATGGCTTTTTTAAGCACAGTTTTACAAATCCTAATGTTATCTGACTTTTTTTCCCTGATGGGAGAGAGGTGAGTGCATGTGTGATGAGACACCATTCTGCTGTTCTACTGGCTGGGCAGGGCCAGCGCACGCACAAAGCATCCCTGGAGCTGCATCTCCAACACCTGCACGGAAAACCTGGTCCTGGCACAGCAAAGGGCCTTGGACACAACAAAAGGTGGCCCAAAGGAAAAAAGGCAGGAAGGGCTCCTGATCTGGAAAAATACACCAACAGAAGAAAAGGTGGGCAACAGCTTGGGTCAAGAGCCAACAGCTTGAGGAAAAGAGCACATCTTAACTTCTGCACTCGGAACTTGACACAGGGGAGATGGTGCTGAGACACGGCTACTCACCTAGAGAGAGGGCAGGAGCTGAGCACTGGCAAGTGGGACCAGTGGCGCAAGGGACACACATGGAGTGGCATGCAGGGGAAGCAGAACAGGCTGCTGAGAAAGACTGGCAGATGCAGAGGAAGGTCTAATGAAAGAGAGCTGGCAGATGAGCAGGAAAAGCTGAATCACACTTACGACACGGTGGAGACCAGTGGGTGGAACAACAGATGGAGTGAGGGTCATGGGCTTAGGCATGCTGGAGGTCTGCACGTGAGCAAGTGGCCCTATGTGGCTCAAGACAAAGGTGACAGCTGACTCCAGAGCGAGTCCACGTTCTGAAGAGGAGAGGATGAGTACGATGGGTTATGACAGTGACTAGTGATCTCTGGCTAACCCTGACAGCTTCTTTCCCTAGCCTCCAAATAACCAGAACATTCCCATTTTCTGTAAAATGAGGTAGGAGAGACAACAAATGTCAATTAGAAGACAAAAACTAACGCTCTAGGTCAGCATAAGATGGAGTAACTGCTGCAGAAAGTTGGTTTGGTGGCATGACCACTGGTAGAGAGCCAAGCTCCTCATCTTATGCTCTCGGAACACGTGCCTTTCCTGGCAGCAAGGCAGCAGGTAAGGAACCCATGCAAGGCAAGAGCAGACCAAGCCAGCCACACCTCATTTCAGTCAAAACTGTGCAGCCTCATCGCAACAGGAGAGAATGCTTCTACCAAGGTAAATGAGGAAGAGTTCACTAATGAGAAGGATCCAGCAGGTCAGCTGGCAATTCACAGGCCAGTAGAGGTAAGCGACAGAAACTCATGGATTAATTACGTCAGTGTTACCAGTGGATTTTAGCCAGGCTTTATTGGATGGAAATGATTTAGGTATGAATTAACAATGCAAATCTCTCTGGAAACATAGGTGCAGAGTTGAAAATATGAGTATGGCAGAAAATGTATGACAGTAAAAGAAAAGAGGCAAAAAAAGGTAAGATATGTGATTGGGTGATGGCCAAAGCAGAGTGCTCTGAATAAACACAAAAGACAACCTATGCTGCAAAATTGTTTAGCATCTATAGGTACTACCCATCTCCTAATTGGGCAGGGAAAAAAATAACTAAAAAAAACATAAATCAACCTTTTCCTGGTAGGCGCTTATATTACCTGTCAGGGTGTCAAATAATAAACAGTTTGAGTATGAAAAAAGGGTTTCATTCCCATTTGTCATGTTGCAATCAAGTGCATTTGGTTCAATAGTAACACTGTCTCTTTCTCATCTATGTTAATAATCCAGATCCCTTGCCAGACTAAGTATCTTCCAGCAGAAGAGAGAGATGGGCAGACCTGAGACTTGCTCATCTTACCTGTAATACTTTGCCCTGGGGGCTCTCAGGAAACAGTAACACCTGATTGTACAAAGGGTCTAATGATTTGCGAGCCACTTTTGTCTTCTTTTTCGCAATGCACACGCCATTCTCTAGCAGGTAAGCTTTGATGTAAGCAGCTGGAAAAAATAAATACGGTCAAATATGAAAAAAAATCTTTATGCTCACTTTAGAAAAGACACGAGTGCCATGTCTCAGGTATTTCTAAAGAAAGCATTTACAGCAGTGAAAAGATTTGCTCAACCAGCCTTATTTTCAGTACCACATACAGGCTGCTTATTCCTGCAGAAGCCAAGCGGAATTATTTTTTTCCTACTTGCAAGCATGGCAGGAGGCTGGGGCTCAGTGAATTACTTTAGCAGGTCAAAGCACACTACCTGGCAGTGTTTTGGAGCCGGGTTTTGGTGTCAGTCCTCGAGCCTGAATGATATCCACTTCTAGCTGCCCATTTCGCTCTTGCAAGCCAATTTCCACATCACCTAAACCAAAATGTCAAAATAGACAGAAAACTTTGAAAACAACACATCTGTGGCCCGCTAAAACCTTTTTTTAAAAAAAAAAAGAAACAATCGCCATGTCTTGCCTGCTAAGGGCTGTAACAAACTGCAGGCCCTGGGAGCCTGATCTTCTGCGTTACTCCGGAGCAGCTCTGAGTGACTCAAGCCCACATTTTCCAAAGCAATCTCTAATGTCAGCCCTCTAACACAGCTTTGGTGACTCAGTCCCATGCTCTTCAGTGGCAGGTACCCTCTCATCTCTCCCACACTGAAGCACCTAGACTTGCAGGCTGCTTTGGAAAATGCAATTACATTGGACCACAAGAAAATCTTTACAGAGGCCAGCAGGCCTTGGAGGGCAAGAAAAACACGAAGATGCACAGGATGCATTCTCAGGATTTTAGCTGGGTTTTGCTTGGTCTATGTCTTTCAGATCTGATGGAGGAAAGCACAAAGCTGGTGTTCCCCTACAAACAGCGCGTTTGCAGCAACCAGCAAAACCTTTCAGCCACGCTTACTTGATTTAACAGAGGAACTGAGCCAGGGAGTGGTAGAGCAACAGATGCTGGACACGTTATCAGGTGGCTTGTAGGAGCGGTCTGTTCAAGATTAAATTAAATCCATCTAACATCTCTGTGTTCCTTACCCATCGAGGTGGTGGCCAAGGTCTGACGCCCAACAAACTGCGCAGGGCCCATGCTCCCCAGGAAGTCGCTAAACTGCCCAGCAGATGCCAGATGGACTCCGCTGAAATTCAAGCTGCAAAAGAAATTCATTTTTTTGCAAGTCATTAATTTGCATTTTAAAGCAACCCAGTAACTAAAGAACCAGATTTAATATATCTTTGAAATGAATGACATCCACAGAAGCCTTTTCCCCTTGCAAAACTCACTGATTTGCAGGCAGTTTAGTACTTGTATATTAAAAAAAACCCAGTAATGTTTGCAGTCAGCAGTTGATTAATACTTGTTTAACTATAACTAATTGTCTGTAAAGAAAATCTCTGCCATCCAGGCTCATATGCAGCCTGTCACCTCCTCCAGGTAGCATCATAATCTAAGCAGCTTCCTAGCAGAGCTGACAGGATCTCTCTTGGTAGCTGTTTCTTCCCAATCCTCATTTCTGGAGAGAAAAGAACGCATCTAGAGCAGCTGTTAAAAGTGAGATGAGGAGCACTGGCATCAATCCCCTTGGGACTCAGTTCCCTCTGCACAGAGCAATGCATCTCTCTCGTGACCAGAGGGCCCCATTTCCCACTGCTCAACACCAGCAGCATCCACCACATCCCCGACGTGGTTTTCATACCTGCTTCCATGACCAGGCCTGAAGTGATCACAAAGAGGACCTGGGTGCAAGGCTAAAGGGACAACACCCTCCAATGCTGGCCACAGTCACCGCAGCAAAACAAAAGCTGTCAGGGCACACAGCCCCCAGATCTATTCACCAGGCACCTGAGACTGGCCTACGGCATGGCTACAGGTGCCGATCACTGCACGTGGGTGCAGCAATGCAAAAGGGTCAAACCCTGCAGTACGCTGACACAAACCCTCAGCTGTACCCTGACTTGTACCCTGATGAGGAAGAAGCTCAAGGCCACCATTTGACACCTACATTTGTCTCACAGGTCCCTGCCAAATCACGACACAGCTGCTGAAACCTACGCCCGGAGCTCTGTGCTCTGGTACCCATGCCCCCACCCCAGGCATGGCACTGCCTCTGGGGAAGCTGCTGCACGCTGAAGCCAGGCACAGTTACACACCCCCTGCGCTCTTCCAAATGTCCTTGGCGGGGACAATCACCCCTGTAATGACACAGCTCCCCACTTCCCCAAACTGGTTTCTCAGAAGGGATGCTGTGAGGAGGCGATATGCTTGGTACAAGCGGAGCTGGAGAGGAACCCTGCCTGGGGTGGGCTGGGGACTGCGGCTCTCACGCAGCCTGAGTCAGCCACAAAGATTCATTCATTCCCCCCTGCAAGCCACTTTCATTTAAAAGACATTTTAAAAAAGAAAATTCCAGCCAGAAGAATGTTAATTTGAGGTTGGGATTTCAGCTCTCATTAGCTGTTTGCAGACCTGTCTCAGCCCCACAGGAATATTCATTCAGAGGAGGAGGAAGGAGGAAGCCAGCACACACCCCTCAGCATCTCGCCACGCACAGGACTGAAGAGGACATGTCACTAGCACATGTCCTCATGACAGGTTCACGGGGTGGCTCAGCTCGCTGTGACAGGGGCACGGAATTAAATGGACAGATTTTCCACGGAGAACCGCACCTTCCCTCTGCACTGACCCTGCTCCTTGAGAACCCTGGTTATCGCTGCTACACAGAGCTGCTGAGCCATCTGCATGGGAACGCCTGCCCTTGAGCTCCTTACAAATGTCACCTCTGTGGAAAGGGACGAGGGATGACAGTGTCTTGGCATCCCAGAAGACAGGCTTGGGAGGGCTCTACACAGGCTGAATTTTCCCCAGTTTGGTGTTTTTTTCACCTTGCATCCACTGTTTGCACAAATACCCTGGGTGATATTTTGAGATACAACAGAAACAGCGGGATTTACAGTTGGCATTCATTATGGAAAAGGCTTCAGCCTTTTCTCAGTTTTCAGTGCCACCGTTTCCTCGGAGGCACAAGGTGCATCCCCAGTGCCACCGTCCGTCCCGGGGCAGAGGCAGCAGGGGGCCATGGCAGGACCAGAGAGACTCCTCAACCCTGCTGCTCAGGGGTTTTGAGCTGCCCGTAGAGAGTCAAAAAAGGATGAAACTAATGCTTAAAGAACCCAAAATAGTTCAAGAAACAAGAGATCTGACAGAGAAAGACAAGAGATTCAGCTGGAGATAAATGGACTCTATCGGCCAGAAGGCAGATGTTTTCTTTACTCTCCTCAACTCATGGGAGATCCATGGGCTGAGCTCGGGTCTCACTGCTACCCTAGGGAGTACATGACCTGAACGAGCACGTAAATAACACACTGGCACGACAACTCACAGCCATTCAGGAAAATGTTCACTGCTATGCTCAGAAAAGATGCTTGGGCTCATTAACAAGATGCCTGGGACTGGGACAGCGGAGGGGAAGCCCAGCACTGGGCAAAGCTGAGCACTGCGAGAGCCCACAGCACACCCAGGACCACGCCTCGGAGAGATCCCTCTCCAGGGTGAAGTCCCACCACGGTACTGTAAGGGTGACACAAAGCTGGGAAAAGACCACCCACAGAAACTCCACTTGCTCCAGGACAGCAAAGACGAGACCCTTCTGGCCCCTGAATTCTCAAAACAATCCACAAAACCTGCCACCAGACCGTTTCCCCTCACCTGCTGGGGAGAGAATCACATTGAAGGCCGATGCCAAATATCCGCCTGCACTTGATACGTGCATGGAGAGAAACCACCCGTGCTTTCGCACACCAGCTCACCTCTCCTTTGGGCAACGCTGCTTCCAAAGGCTCTGCCCAGGAGCTCGGGCAGCTCAGGAGAAAATAAGAGCACCTGCTAACGAAGCAGCCGATGCTGCAGCCTGCATCAATGATATGGAGAAAAACGGCAGGAGTGTATGAAGAACAGCATTGAACAGCACATGAACAAGAGCTGGTGGGCTAACGGTGAACCAACGGCAACTGGAAGTGTTCACAGCAAAGCAAACGTCGCTGTTATCTCCACACGGACTCACAAGTCAGAGGGCTCGGGACAACCTCGAAACAATGAGTGCTCCCCAGTGCAGATTACAGTGACAGGGCAGGACACTGCTGCAGGGACAGCAGGGCTGTGCCACAAGCACGGACCCTCCCAAGGAGAGCAGTCAAGCTGCTGCTGCTTTATAGCACCAAGGCTGATCTCAAGAGGAACAGCAAAAACCCACTTAAAAACACAGACCAAGGTCAAGACTCCATCAGTCTGGATAACAGCCTCGGTTAATGGGTTTACTAGCACTGTATGAAACTCAGTTAATACAGTCCATTGTTGTTAATGGGACCGGGAAGGGAAGATGTAAGGAATTAATTCTTTAATAGATTATGTCATTAGCAGCCAGTCCCAACAGCTATGTTGCACAGGCGCTGACCTTTTGCAATGCTGTTTTATTGGATGTTAGAAGCAGCAGCTCTAAATCAGGCTCCTTGGCTTTGACCAATTCCTGGACATGTATTTGGGTATTGCCGATAATCCTGGAATGGAAACAATTTCTTTCTGGAAAAGTCATGAGCCACCTCCAAGAAAGCTACTGCTTCTCCCAGGAGAGGGGAGGGAAGGGGAAAATAAAACTGCAGAAATTTAGTATGCATGTGAATTAAAACCAGCAGGAACAATGTAGCTGCATCGGCTAAATTTAGGATGCTCAAATCCAGCTCAGTGAGCTGTCAAGTGCTTAGAGAGACGCTGGGATGCCGAGGTGAGGGGGCTGCATACAGCGTGGTTCTGACATCGGTGGGACAGAGGTTCCCCATTCACTCAGTTGCTTTTCCTGCAGCTGAAGCAGGGAAGAAAAGAGCTCCATGGACCACTGTGACTTCTCTGAGGTCTTTAAACACAGCCCTGGTACTCCCAAGAGCCCCCTTTGCCACTCCAACGTGTGCTGCACGCTCAGCACTTTCCCTGCCTGACCTCTGAAGAAACCAAGCCGCTTCTCACCTGCCCTTGGTTCAGCAGCCAGCTCTCCAGCCGAACCACTATGCGCTGGGTGTGCTCCCAAAGGAATCCGCTGCAGGCGACAGTGGTGGCTCCACCTCGGGTGACAGCCAGCAGAGGGGTCTTGCATGCACTAAAGAAACCCTGGAAAGCCCTTCCTCTGCCATCGCCAAACGTGCTTCTCCCTCGAGGGGAGAAATCGCTATAACCTGCTTATTGCAAATACAAGATGTCTTTTTTTTTATTGCAATCTAAAAAGAAGTGCTAAAATTATCTGGAGGAATAAAGAGGGAGCATTTGCATCTGACTTGCAAATAGCAACTGTCATAACCAGCAATGCCCTGGGGACCAGGGCTGGGACAGGACCATCTCGTGATGACAAACCGCCGCACGCAGAGAAGATTAATGGGTGACACTTGTCAGCCTTTTGTCTAAAGGGCACATATCCTCCACTGAGCAAGGGCAGTGCAGCCTTTTGAACACAAAAAAGAAATTAATTACCTCTTCTCTGGCCCTTTGCTTTCATTAATCATGATTCATGGGCTCTGCTTTGCCACAGCTGAATGAGAATGATTTTAATGAAGTTAAAGATTATGGGGTTTGCTGGGGAATTGGTTTTAAGTTGAATGCGACTCTGCTATTGACCTGAAGGCACAGGGAGGTCAGTGCCACCTCTGGGGTGTCAAGGACAAACAAAGGACATTTTGCTGAAGGACTTGCAGAACGTGGTCCTCGGCTGCAGGTAAGGAAGCAGAGCAGGGACAGTAGCGCGATGACACTGTGGAGGCTATTAAACCTGGGGTCTTGGAGCCCACCCAAGCAGGGTAGCATCAGTAGGAACCCCCAGGAACATCAACTTTGTCTGCACGGGTACCAGGTCCACCCCAAGGCTCAGCTCAGGCTGCAAAACCCACTCCAGACACGCAGAGAAAACAGCCTTTCCTGAGCCCAAGCTGCCCCAGCACAGGAGCCAGCTGGCACAGATGCCTCCTTGCCAGGCTTAAGGCATCACAGCGTGGACAGGCGTTGGGACAGCAGGGGACAACTGCTCTTGTTGCAGTCGTTTGGACACCCACGAGAGGGAGACAAGACCCCGCAGACACTGGCCTGCGAGGCTACAGCGGGCAGGGAGAGCCCCGAGCCCAGCCCGCAGCAATGCCTGTGTGCAATCCCCAATTACCGTTCCTGACTTTATGAAAAAGGTGACTGCATAAACAATTTATTTCTTTGTGACACGTTTATATGCAGAATAAAACTGTGTGTTCACTCAGTCTCAGGAACTGTGCACTCAAACCGGGGCTGAGAGTGCCTAGATGTTGTTCTTTTTAAACACAACATCCATAATCCTGATTATTTAGGAAATTTACGCAGCAGTCTCTGGAGACTGCGCTCTTGTGTTGCACGCTGTAGGTCAGGGTGTATGGAGTCTGTCCTCTGTAGTGTAATTTAAGGGCGGCTTAAAGGCTCTTTGCCAGCTGCTGCCTTCTCTGCTCTTTCAAGGCAGCAGCATTTCCTGACCTACCCACTGCGAAGAACTGTGCCCTTCCCCTCCACATCCAAAGCATCACACAGCTGGTTCCTCCACGGCAAGGCTGCTGCTCTTCATCTAGATTCGTATGGAGAACCAGCTTTTCAAATTTTGCTTGTAAACTGATCAGGATTTGAATGCCTAGATGGACAATGCTGATTTCAACATGAAATGGTATGAAGAAAATTCAGAGCACCGGCACTGATCCCTCTCATACTGCATCCATGGCTCTGCTCAGCCTCTTCTGCACCTCCACCCAGCATTCGCTGCTCATTAGCATGCAGAGCATGTAACGGCACAGACACATTTAGGGAAAATGTATCATTAATTTCTTTTCCTGACCATACAGAGTTTGTCTGACCTCTTTTCTAGATCTATTTTTAAATTGCTTCTGGGACTCTGTATGCCAGGTATACCATTATGTTGCTGCAAGCGTCTGCAAAATCAGCTTGTCAAAACCTTGCAAAACTCACAGAAATAGGGTAAGAAGGCATCTCCACAGGTCACCCCATCCACACCCAGGTCCCAAGGCCAGAGCAGCTTTATTTACATCATTCTTGACAGCTGCTTGTCTAATCTGTTCTTAAAACCCCTCCCTAGAGAATTTAGTCCTGTGCTTTGCTTTACTTTTTCCTTCCAAATCTTTTTCCAGTCCTTCCTCTTTGCACATCAGTCCTCAACACCATTCGTGAGTTACTAGTTTGAAGCACAGACCAGCAGATTTCCATCATTTTGCCCTCAATACAGTACTTCTTAATTCTATCTTACAAGACTTTGGGACTGGTCACGACTGCACCACCTTGTAACGGCCACGCACTGGCTGCTATGTCGAAGCAGAAGAAATGCAGAGCGAGATATTAGTCTCCTGCTCCCTTTACAGGTGGGATGTAACACCCTTTTGTCGAGGAGCTCTATCAAGAAGAGGGATATTCTGAGAAGAAGACGTCGTGTCCTCCCCTTGGACCAAGTCCCCATTATTGCCTCCCTGTGACACTCGTGCATCTCCAGTCTGCAGAGCTGCAGATTGCCGTGGGTTCAGCCAGGTGGGGTAGTGGAGAAGCCAGACAGCTTCAATGCAGCCACCTCCTGGCACAGCCAGAGAACAGCTATTTTCAGAAGGTACCCTTTGTCTTGTGCTTTTCATGGATTTATTCACACATCCTGCCATTTTCAGAAGGTACCCTTTGTCTTGTGCTTTTCATGGATTTGTTCACACAGCTGCCTATCTGCCATCAACCCAAGCCTTTAGAGGCAATGCTCTTAAAGAGGTGCTCCACTGTGACTAGTATGTACATGGCATGTGTTTGGGCCCAGAGTTCAGGAATTATTGATCTGTTCTCATAACTATTTCCTAGAAGACTTTTTTTGTCCTCTTACTGCATAAGGTTGCAATTAATAAGCAAGTTGCCTAAACACAGCCACACAACTGAGCAATTTGACTTGCACAGCTGAACTAACAAATTTGCTATCCGGCTCCATCGAATGGATAGCTAAACTCTCCGTCTCTGTGTTTAAAAACCAGGGACAGCAACACATACTTCCTTCATCCAGAAGAAATGGGCAGGGTGTTGGAAGTCTCCTGTAAGACTGATAAGATATTTGACAGTTATTTTATCTGAGCATAAAAAAAAAAAAACATTAGAACTCCAATTTCAGGGAGCAGGAATGTAGTGTGTAGCAATCACACTCATCCATACTGCACGTTAGGTCTTTTAAATTCCATCTTACACACAGAAGCCAAGTAGATATCTACCAGCTAAGGAGGAAGGCAGAACTGGTTAATGTAACATCCCCTGCCCCCATCTTTAAAATGTTTACGGTGCACAAGAGGAATTATTAATGCATCTGACTACATTGTCAGGGGATTGGGCACACAGCCCCCTACCCCATCAAAGTGGATGTGAACCCTGCAGGAGCATTCAGTTTGGCTGGAAATGTTTTCTGTTCACATCTATCCCTGCAGGACCCAACCCCACCCTAACCCCACTGACAGCACACCTCTCCTCTGTCCTCTGCCCGGCAACATCCCCATCTCTGCTTCTCAACAAGCTCCGCTTCTCTCCTGGCCACTCCGCTTTCTGGAACATTTTTAGCGCTGTGACGTGCTGTCTTGTGTGCTGTAACACACTGTACTCCGCTCGTGTATCCGACTCCTTCTGCTGCATGAATTCCGCCAGCTAACCGGAGCTATAAAAACCGTGCAGTGAATTCTGTGCAGAGACGTTCCCCGTTCCCCTCCCCACCTTACCAGGGTAGCTCCATTTTTAGCAATCACAAGTCATCTCGGATGCACTGAATAAAAGATAGCTACCTGCCCTCAGAGAGCAATTCTGCCTGTTCCTGAGAGGGGCTGAAGGCGGGATTCACCGTATTTACTGCTGTAACTACAGCTCTCAAGGTCGCATCCCCTCTGAGCCCTGCTGGTCAAGCTGAACAGCACAAAAGGATGAGCTGTCACTGAACAGGATGACTGATTTCTTGGCGTATTACAGAAACAATCTCCATGCCTTTCCCGGTTTCCACCTCAAAAGCCCTTCATTTCTTACAGCCTGACCTGTATTAACAATGCATTTCATCACATTTTTTAAAAGGACTGGGATAAAAGCAGAGCCCTAAGGACAATTTGCTGTAAGAGTCAGGAAATCCTCTGGCTTTGGATACCAAAAAAAGAGACACTTGGTGAATAGCTGTGACATGAATCTCCTCAATAGTGCATTCAGGAATCAAGTCTTCTGGTAATTCTCGAATGACGATAGATAATTTTTGGTGAAGGAAAGTGAACTTTCACATGGCCATACAAGCCAGGCCAGTATTTTCTCCAGCTTCCTTTCAGCTATGGCTCCATGGCGCAGCAGAGAAGGGCAGGCAGCTCTCCCAGCCTAAGTGCCAGCACTGGTTCACATCAGCCCTGTACACCCAGATGGTAGAGCTGGTACACACCATAGCTTGCAGAAACAGCACAAGACACAGCAAAGCCAAAAAGCACAAGATGCCCGTGCCAGCGGCACGTGTCAGGCTGTGTTCTGTCCCCAGCCCTCACCACAACAGTGGCTTCCAGCAGAGCTCAGCCTGGTGCTGCCCTCATGGTGGGATAAGAGATGAGACAGCTAACAACAAGAGATTTCCTTGCTGGACAGGCAGACTCATCTCAGATAATACAAGAACAATCCTCTAAGACTTTGCTAGTCATCACCTGCTGTGCTTTTCTAAGGTAAAAATCACCTTAGCTCTCTGTAACTTCATCATCTCAGCAGCAGCCAAAGAACAAAAAAGCCGATGAGTACCTCTCACTAAGGACTATGGCAGCTAGCAGTCCTTTGTTCCAGGTCCATTTTAGTCTTTCTCCTCCATTTTCAGAAAGAAAAGCTGTTGGCAGGAGTTAAGTTACATACAAGTCCAGAATCTATTGCTTTCTGAACGTTGTACATGGTCTCGTGCAGCTGCAGTAAAACTCAGCCAAAATACAACATAGGTTGTGCAAGAGCCAGGATGGAGCTGGAGATCTCTGTTGAATCTCAGGGGTTTGTTTGTGAGTTATTCCTACATTTGGAATTTTATCCTTGCAGTAATCTTGACGTCTGGAGACTACCCAGTAGGCACTTGCTACAGTGGGTAACTGTCCTCTCATGCAGATTTTTAAGCACACACATGGAAGAGAATACTCACTGCTGCAGAGATCTGTAACCAGGACTACGACTGATCTGGATGAATTATGAATGGAAACATCTGTGTGTGTGTGAAAGCACAGCCAACCCGTCAGCAACAGACCTGTCCACCAGCGACAGGAGGACAAACTCAGAGAGCACATCACTTTCACAGCCTGGCAGAAGGCAGACTAGAGCCACGAAGATCCCAAAACAAGGAAACAAAAAGGGAGCAGTGTTGCTTAAATTCTGTGGAGGCCAAAGAAAACAAGACTCTGAGGTTAAAGATCACCTCGTAACAACATGCAAGTCCTAGAAAGTGTGAAAAAAACAGACCAAGAGCCAGTCTGTTGTGAAGAACAACACAGAACACATAGTGAGGGTTTGACAGATGGTGTCCCTGGCTGTCCCTGCAGCACACAACCAAGCCTGGCTACGGCACCTGGGTGCACGAGGCTTGGCGCTTGCATGAGGCAGCGGGAGCGGGAGCGAGTGAAACCCAGCAGCGTCAATGGCTGAAACAGTTTTGTTTAGACTAAATATCACCCTTGCCTTCTATAAGGTCTCACACTGAGTTTTATTATATTAATTTCCTACACTACTACATAACCACTGAGCAGTATAAAAACTGGGTAATACAGTTGAGGGACCTTTTGTACAGCAAAAATTTTAATGGAGCAGTGTGTTGACATAGTCAGCACTTACTGGCCTGCCATATGAGCTTAAATTCCATGAGACACATCCTTTAGACCAACTCATCTTCAGTATACTTCATCTTCAGGTAAAATCCTAAAGGGAGTGCTTTCTTGAAGGAGGGTCTGGCTCATATAAGGAGAGGCATATCCCTACACAATAAGCTTCTCCATAAAAACATCTGGGTTTCAGGCACTCTGGTATTCACACTAAAAGCAGCATTGTTCAAACTCATGCGCTACAGAAAATTCTTTGACTGTGCAGCTTTGCAGTGGCACAGAGCAGCTGTAGGTCACTGCAGTCAATCGGCAGCACTTTACGAGCGGGTTTGTTTGACTGAGAGCAGATATTTAAGACCTTCTGCAGCAAAATTTCACCAAATCTTTGATCAGTGTGGCACTTTCGGAAGCTGTCCTTTTAGTCCTTAAATTGAAAAGGATTATAAAAATATATGGAACTTAAGAAACAAGCCCTCTTGGAAGATGAGGTTTTGAATCAATTTTTTCCCTGTGTGAACGTACCGAAGAGATATGTGGGTAGGAAGAAGTAGGGCAACCTCGTCTTGCTGAAAACAGGGGTTTTGACAGTCACTGGTAAAAACTGTCTCTGACCTAGGAGTATCTACATCAGTCAGAAACCCAGCATTAAAAAGAAAATAAACTTGCCACAGCTAACACAGTTGTCTGAATCTTCATTTTGCCTCCCTGGGAACACAGCTATAGCAAATGAGAGAGGTCAAGAGAAATCTGATTTAGGAGAATACATTTTAGTTCGTCTAAATTATTCCCCAAGCACTTCCTTTCTTTGCTGCAGGAAAAGAAAGTAGCAAACCCCCCCCTCCACAATGTTTCAAGAGAATAGAGCCCTCTCAGCTCCTTGTACTCAGCCTTGTTTGCTTATCACTCATGGCTCAGACAGATAGCTGCAATTCCCACCAGCTTTCCCGGGGAGACCAACTATCCCACCTAGGAACAAAGCATCCAGGAACCACTTATCACACTTTTCAGGGGAGTGGCAGGAGAAACCATCCCATCCCTGGCAGAGGGGCTGGTGAGGATGTTCTGACAGTGTTCAAGGTTGGAATACCAAATGTTAGACTTGTTCTAATAAAGACGTTTGAATTGCAAGACAGGATTTTTCTTTCTTTGTTGAGCTGAGAGCTACATGCTGCCTGCCTTCAGGGTAAAACAGCACTTGTATGGGTGCAATATTTTGTTGGCAGAATATCCTCTCTCCAGGAAAGTCCAATCAAATCAGCCAGCGTTTGCAATGATAGGACACAGACCTTTCAGAGAATTATACCCTTGCCAGGAGGGTAAGCTATGTAAATATAAAAAAGGAAAGAATTCTACTCTGCACGAAAGCAGATTCTTACCCCGCACTGCCAAGGGACTGAACTTAATCACTAATCCTCTGCGTCTCGTAGTGGAGGCAGAACTCCAAGCCACGGGACTGTGCTGGTGTAGCAGGAATATTTCCCCAGAGACAGCAGCTCACAGAAGAGATAAGGTACAATCACAGCTTTGGAGTGACAAGATTGCTATCTCAGCCTGTGCCTCATTACTATTTTCAACCTTCAACACAGATCTATGATGTCTTTCCAGGATTAGCCTACTTCTAAAGCTAAAGAAAGTCTCTCTTAATTTACAGCCTGTTACTTATTTAACACCAGAATCACATTAATTGAGAGTGCCTTTGGACTACACTAGCATTTCAGCAGTACAGTGTACTTGGAATATCACGTAGGACTAGAGCGAGTGTACAGAGAGATGCCAAGTGTGGTACTTGGCTTAAGCAGAGCACGGTTTAGGTATACAGACGTTTTGGCCTCACACCTAGAAGCATGGAATCTGATGGTATATATCACCTCCGTTTTTAAATACTGTGGTTTTTGCCTCCAAAGATTCCCATGAATGGTCATCTTAATAAAGTTATTATCATCTCCATATATGGCTTCAAATAATGGAAATACAAAAAACAGAACTGGAGACAAGTCAGCCCCCAAAGTTCCAGCCTAAGGATCCTCTGCTTTGCATTCTGGTATAAAGTTTAAGTGCAACAAACCGTGTTGTGACTCTTCTTGGGGTCAAAAAACATTTCAGAAATACATTATTTTAGGACACGGTAACCCAGATGAAATAAAAGAAAATTTGTCACTAAAAGCAGACAGAGGCTGCTAAATATGTATTTTGATATAAGAATTATTATTTTGCTACTTGCATCCTTTTCACCTTGGCACTCTTCCCCACCCCCAAACCAAAAGGCAGTTTTGAAATAGGGGAGATGGACAACTGTTGTGCACTGTTTATAATTTATTACCACTAATGACCCTCAGCCATTCACCCCGAATTACTCTTCTGAAGGCAAAGCAGTTAAAAGTAATAGTTACCTGCTTCAGCTCAGAATGAGGACACTAAAAAAAGTATATAAACAGCTAAAGTATGTGCCAGCCATGCAGGCAGAGATCCACTCTAGTTGAATGGGCAGTACACCTGCAGCACAGGCAAGTCAGACAAACACATCGTGCTGGAGGAAGATTAACAGGTATAAGGTGATTACCCGGCTCCCTTTCAGTGACTTACTTTCCCTCTGATCCATAGCTGTTCATGCTGTCCTCGATGGACTCATGGCTGGCTTGACGGACGGTCCGGCTGGGCATTTCGACAGCCAGCCCCGTTTCTGTGCTCCTTTGGATGGCTCCTTTGAGTCTCCGACCATCCCCATCTACAAACAAAGGGGAGAAAAGACAGTCAGCAACTGTTCCCAGAGCCTTTTGCAATTACAGAGTCAAGGAGAAGTCGAGAAGGTCTTTCAGAAGATCAGCCTGGCATCTGGCAGCCAGGCAGCACTTTGCTCTCATGCAGGGTTTTGTTACTCAGCCCTGCTTCAGGAGCAGCTCCCAGTCGTCTTTGGAACAAACCCAGTGCTCCAGCAAGCCAGGGCCCAGCAGAGACTCCAGCCATACATACCACCCTACCTGCTCCGACCATTTGTACCAATTAATTATGCACCGAGCGCAGGTGCGTGCAGGCTCACAAGCTGGCTATATGCAGAGCTGCCCAGTTCAGGAACACAGCACCAGTAACCGTGGGCAGAGCTGAGGCATACAGCCCGACCATGCCTCGAAACATTTCCTCAAACCCATGTTGGTGCCACAGATCGTGTGGAGCAGCAAAGAGCCACCGCTCCTGGGGAGCTTCAAGGGAGTAGAGGGGAGGAAAAGGCCCAGGAGCACCAGAGATGCTGTGAATGCAGGAGTTATCCCAGATGGGTCACAGGGAAAGGGTTGGGCACAGCCAAAACCTTCCCTGGTGGCACCTGGAAAGGCTCCAGGAGTAGAAAACCCCAGAGAGGACTATTCCCCTTTGTACATGCCCTCAGCCACAGTGCAAAGGGAATTAAGTAGGTTCTGGTTCCTCCTGGGTGCAGTCTTCAGAGGCTCAGCCCTCTGAAATTAACAGCTGCTATTTCCACCCTCCATCCCCAGCAGTCTGTTTCCCAGAACAAACCCCGTTATGTAATGAATATGTAATGAATACCATTACTATTAATTGCTTTAGCTGGTGTAAGGAAGCTCCAGATTTCATCCCACGTACAGCGCTCATCCTGAAACACATCTGCTACAAGTTTTCTGAACAAAACAGAATTATCTAAACCCCTTTAAGGTGCTCGTACGTTAACCTGGATTGAGGCAGCAAACCTCTGACCCATAGCGCTCTCAGAAACCCACCAGTTTTTTGAGTACCACTCTGGAGAAGAAATGACCCAGCTATTGAGTCTGGAGAACTCAGGATCCCCAAATATTAAAGAAAAGTATTTCCCAACTATTTTGGAAATAAGGATATCTGTAAGAACCTGAACACTTATTTGTGCAGCAAGCTGCTTGACCTAAGATGCTTTTCTTTAGATCTTGGTGTGAACAGACACTTTAAAAAAAAAAAAAATCACTAAGATATCAGAAATGTTTCCTATCCCACTTCTCAAATTATACCTACACTGAAATGCAAAGACAAAAAGTCTCCTACAAACACAGCTATGAAGTCCCTTTTCATCTGGTATCCTGAGGTTTCCAACTGGATAAACGTGTTGGCCCCAGGGCTTTGTACCAGCTGCTGTCCCCACATACGGTGCAGCATGTGTGTGCACGTCCCTATGGGCTAGGGGGATAGGATACGCATGTTCTGGGTTAACATTAACTACAGTGTGTATCGTTTGTGTGCCTGGAGCAATGTACAAAGCACATTGTATACATCAGGAAGTTAAACAAACATAAAACATATTTTTAACATGCTTGCAAAACCCAAACCTTCGGGCAAGAATAATAATACAGGCATCAATAACAGCAAAGCCTGATGAAACAGCCTTACCTCCTTCCCCAACCACTGCAGAACAGTTCCCTCTACACACCTTCTACAAGCCCTGTACAGCTTGCTGGATCCTCTGAGGGGGTTTCTAGGTTCTTTTCAGAGAGCATCCCCCAGCCTCAGGGACAGACTTGATGGTCCATTTAATCTGTCTTGTGTTCACCTTCACAAACAATCTTAGTCACCTGCAGCCACCAGCGCCCATCCCTCCCTTCACGTGCGCACTCTCAGAATCACACACCCTTCTGCGCCTTTCAGGTCAGTCTCTTACCAGAGCCTTGGCAGTAAACCGCAGCCAAAGCAGCAAATTGATGTGAATGTAGGAAACAAATAAAAAATTTCCTGTTTCCCAACTGTGCAACATCTGTTTAAAAAAAAAATATCTCCCCAATCTAATGAGACATGCCTGGAGACTTTCATACATAGGAGACTACACATCCACACCTCGGGACAGAGCAAGGCTGTAGAGGAACCCAAGGTGCTCGTTGCTTTCCATCAGCCATCTCCTGATTCAGAGCTAATGACACAGTGGCACAGTACAGGGGCTATGCATCCTCCCTTACCCGAAATCTTGTGCTTCAACACCTCTGCAAATCAAGAAGGTTGATGATTTGCCTCTATGGGGGTGCTGCCTGGCAAACCCATTTGTCTTAATTCAATCGTTAGCAGTTCCTGGAACGAGTAAGAGTAGTATCGCTGTTTTCTGCAGTGTCACCAGATTTATTCCCCACACCTTTCCCCATTAAGCAATAAATGACAAAGGTTTAGCAGCCGGTCAAGCCTGCAGTGCCACATTCAGCTGAACAGCAGATTCTACTTCAGGATGACCTCGGGGAGAAGAAATTTTCTGCCCAAACACCCAGGCTGAAGACATCTAGCACCCTGCAGACACCAGGAACCAGAAGCAGACACTCTGCCAAGTTTTCTACACTGACAAGCGCTTAGGTTTCGCTCTGTTCAGCCAAACAATTTACCATTGGCTAAAGAATGTCTTCTAAAAAGCTATCCACTTGGGATTTGAAGATATCAAGAGATGAAGAATCTGCCATTTGCCTGTGAGCTTATTTTACTACCTGACATTTAAAGATTCAACTTAAGTTTGTCTGGTTTCAGCACTCAGCCATCAGGTTTTTTTAATGCCCTTCTCCACCACAACGGCTGCTTTGTGTTCTCACTATAAATACTCTTCTGCAGCAGAATCAAGTCAACTCAATCTCTTCTGACAAGTTAAACAGACTGAGCTCTTTATGCTTCTCATGCTCTGGCATTTTTTTCTCCTGCCTTTGTATCTTTCTAATGACCTCCCTAGGTCTCAAACGCCCTTTTGGGAACACACACAGCAGAACTGGACACGGCATTTTAGCGCAAAAGCACGAGCAGTGGTAAATCGGCTTGTGTTCTCATCTTCACTGCTTCTGCTTGCATCTCCCAGGACCACAGTAAGCTCGTGGGATAGCATCACACCTTGCCTGGGTGCTGTACAGTCCCTGCCTGTCCTGCTGCTATGATCTTATAGAACATTACATTAAAGAAAGTTGTAAGAAAACACATTTTATTTGAAGAGAGAGAGCAGAAAGTCCAGACAGCTCTATGCAACTCTCCCACACTCAATACTATTTACTATCCTTCTAATGCACATATCGCCTGTGAATTTAGTGAGGTTTAAACTCGTGCTAGCTCCAAATCAAATGGAAACACTGAATAGCACCAGGCCTTCAAGAGCCTCCTGCCTTTGAGGCTTTTCTTTGACAACTGCTTTTTGAAATGCAAAGTAAGTTTTTAATAATTTAATCACTATCACATGTTTTTAGGGTCATCTTGTTCTAGGACAAAACCCTTACATACTTACCACATTTACCCAGATACTTGCTTCTACTAAAACTTGGAGGAAAAAAAAAAAAAGTCTAACAAGACCCATTTTCCCTAATCCTTCTTGACCAGTATTAATTATATTCTATCATTTTGTTCTTTACTAATTGGATCTCATATCATGTTTCCCCTAATTCTATCTGTGAGTGACATCAGACCAACTAAGTAAAAGTTCCCTCCAGACAACCCAGTAACGGACGAAGAGGACTAAGGTGGGCGCGCAGGGGCCCTGCAGGGCACAGAGAATCCTTTGGAGAGTTCCCTTCCTTAAATGCATCTCATCTGCCAAATGCATCGAGAGGCAGCTCTGCACAAGGATGATGCCACTCCTGCGGCAGAACTGACGGCCACCAAGAATTGTATTTGCCTTAAACCTCAGGGGTGGGAAAAATAACAGCAGCATTGTCCCCTTCTCTCCCCCAAGGAAAGAATCACCATTTCACACGTCCTCTTCTACGTCATTCTAACGCATGACTCTTCGAAGCCCTTCCTCTCTGCTGCTGACAGGTCTCCCCACGCTCAGAGGCCATCAAGTCTTGAAAAAAATCTATGCGAGTTCTGCAATGGCTCATCACAAGGTCATGATTGTGTAAGTATTACTCCTACACAGAGTTACTCCACAATAGATGTTTATTGAGTTGATGTTTCCGAGGGACAGAGTGTTTCACTGTTATCCTTTCACTACCTCCTCTCTTGTCACATCCTTTCCCCCACGGAGGTACTTGGTTCCTTCCTTCTCTTTTCCTTTTTGTTTTCAATTTTCTCCTCCATGTTCACTCAGTTTGCTGGATGTTACCAACACAAAAAGAAACCAGCGTGATGCATGTGCTATGGACCCTCCCATACTTCAGAATTAATTGATATTGATTTAACCCTGAGATTAGGAATTGACTGAATTTCAACTCAATCAGCTTTGCTCCTAAATTAACCAACTGCTTCCAAGCACAGAACGTATTGGTACCCAAAGCACGAGGCCAGGCAGCACCAACACAGGCCACCCAACACACACCAAGGTCCGGCAAACCAGCCTGCTTGGCTTTTCTCCTCCTCAAACTTCACCTTGGGGTGGAAGATAGAAAGGATGGGAAATCAGCTGGACACTTGCTTTTAGGTTGCATTTGTTCCTACTGCAAAATTCTGGACAAAAAAACCATTTTGTATTTTCCAAGAATGACCAGTCCAAGTCTGAGCGGAGAGCCTGCACTTCTACTGCTTTTCTTAAGCCAAGCCAAGCAGAATGCATTGATTCACATCCGTACATGCTGCAGGGTATCAACCTGGGCACACTCTGCTCTCTGGCCTCACACCTGGGTTCCTCAGCAAGCAAATTACCTGCTTTGCTCCAAAATGAGGCCCAGGTACAAATCAGCACTTATGAAGCATAGAAAATTGAAAACCCCAGCAGGGAAACAGAGAAAAACCCATCTGCCAGAGTCGATGCACCCTTTGGAGCACATTGCAGATCACGTAGAGGCAGAGGTGAGCTGAGATGAATGTCTGCGGCAGCAGAGCGCAGCTGCAGTCAGCAACCGGGGTACCTGGGCACACATCCCGGGGGGACAGGACCCCACTGCCTGCAAAGGAGGTATGCCCTGAGCTATGCAGCAGCCTATGCCAAACCTGACTGCTTTATCCTTGTCTCAAACATAGTCTTGCAAGCCTTTTCACTTCCCACAGCCACAAACTTCACTCTTCGGGTCAAAAAGAAAGAGTGGATTCTTGCTTTCTTCTCCATGAAGATCTGCCCCAGGGAAAAAATGATGCATGTCAGTGTGAGGCTGAAAATGAAGAACAGAAAACACCAAGCACCCATCTGGATATTATCACCTGCTGTGATTGGGAAGACGGTCCCCAAGATCAACAACTGGTCTTTAGCATGTCTGTTGGCAAAAAGGAGCAGTGGGAGTCTCAGCTCAGCACTCCTGAAGCGCTGCCCATTTTACCTACTTCTTTTTTTCAAATACTCTGAGAAAGGAGCCAATGCATTAGCTTCTCCACTTCCAACTTTGTCACTGCATTGTTGCTCCTAACAGGTTTAAAATAAAAATTCTTTTCTGTTTAGTCAGATGCTGAATCCCTACAGACGTGTGCTAAGATTTGTGTGCCATGAATTAATTCTGAGATAAAGAAAAGAATTCCATTGTTCAGCTCCGAAAGGAAAAAAGTCTTCCCACAGCCTCGCATGCACGTGCACCACCTGTGACAGCCTGGCACACGCTGACAGAGCGGCTGTCGAGGTGGGCATCGCAGGCACTTTTACATCGCTATCTGTGTTCGGAGCAAGCCACACTGCTCTCCTAAGGGGATGGTACCGCGGAGGAAAAAAATGTATAAATACTGGATTGTCACTTCAGAATGCAGTTTAACAAGATGAACTCAATCTCATCATGCCTGGCAAGCTCTGACATCCTGCCAAGTATTCCCTACATCCATATCCTAATGGAGTGTGAATTATGAGCACCTAAAGAGAGGCAGCTTGTACCGTGTCCCAGAACCTGCCAGGCTATGATCGCAGCCTGAATAATCCACCAGAAAGGACAGAAAATGGCTGGGGACAAGCAGCGGCACTCATCGGGCTGTTTGCTTCGTTCCCCTTGTCCTAGTTTCAGACACTAATAAAATCACACCCTTTCTTTTCGAATTAAGCAGAAAATCTTCTGTGGGATGGAAAAAAAAAATTCAACATGTTCATTCTTAATCTTTGCAGATTAAGCACATCCACAGGGCTGGGAAAGGTCGGTCAACTCCGCTTGCAAGAGCCAGAAAGCAGTAACACTAGCAACTCCTTGTACTGCTCAGACAGCTACAGACTGGCCACAGCGCAGGGCCAGGACAGCCTGCAAGACACCTCCTGTGAACTCCCACCCACAGCATAGTCACAACACATCCCACCGCTCCTGGGCCACAATGGTATTTTAGCACAAAAAATCCTTCTCTCATCCTAGTCTTCCACCCTGCCTTTCCTTGCCCGCACCCGCGGGCAGCAGTTGCACCCCTGCCCGGACGCATTCACAGCAAACAGCTCCCACTCAAACCATAACGTTTTCTTCTTCCTCAGCATCATTAAAAGAGGACCAAAAATCATCCACAGGGCTATTTTTACTAAGCAGGCTCCTGGCAGCATTCTCAGGATCTGTCTTCCCTTCCGTACCCACGGCGCTGGAGATGCACAACAGAAAATTTCCTCCGGCCCGCAGAAGGGCGAGTCGTTACGTAGCCGCGCACAGCATGGGAGCTCTGCGAGGCTTCAGAAAGCAACAGCTCTATTTTTACAGCTTAACAGTAGCTTAATTTAGGCAGGACAAAGCTAACCTTCTTCTTCCTTCCTATAAACGCTAAAATCAGAACACAGAGCTGACACTCCCCTGCACAGCCTGTCCTTCCTCCCACCGCCCCAGCGACACAGCCCCGGGAGAAGAGCATTTCGCCCTCTACACCTCTCCCACCCTACTGCCGTGGGCAGGGAAACACCAAACCCCACACATCATTTTTTAGGCTTGCCTGTAGTTCCTAACATCCCCAAACCCAGCCCAGATCCCCAACTCCTCAGCCACTACTAGAGCAGCAAGGGTTTTCTCCCCGAGGCTGGTCCCAGCTGCAGCTGGTTTTCAGTCCAGCTGGGTCTGCATTGAAGCAGGTCTCTGCCCCCAGTAAGATGTTATCACTTCTTGTAGGTTGGGTGGAGCCCTGGTACATCACTGATCTTGCTTCCTGTCTTCTTGAGATCCATTTTCATACTTTAAACCAGGAAAGTGTGATGTATTTTTCTGCTCCTTTTGAGGTTAAAGCCAAATAGTTCCCATGATACTATTTTTATTTTTTACCTTTTTGATAACTCATCTACATAACGAAAATTAAATGGGCAAAATTCTCACTTAAAAATTTCTAAAGAAAAAGTTCTGCAACTAATAGACAGCCAGGAAAACTACTTTGAGATTTTTCCCTTCACTGACAAAAGAAAGCAAGCTAACAAACCAGAAGGTAAACATATATATTTCACTGTCAATGATTTTTAAACTGATTTTTCACTACCATAAAAAATCTTTAGCTTTTCACCACTATAAAAAATATTTAGCTTTTCACCTTAAAAAAAAGTTACAGAATCATAACAGCAACAAAAACGTTCATTTCTTTCCGAGTATTTCATGGGAACTACCTCACAGCTAGATCCAGCTCTTCAGAATTCTTTCCACATCCCTGTTTTGTTCGCAGCAACAGCAGCAGGATCCACATAGCTTCATCTGACGACTGCTCCTGCATTTTTATTTTTATAAGAAAACGGAACACGCTGCCGGCTTCTCTTCCCTCAATCTGCCATGCTTTGCAGGAGAGCAAATAAAATGTCCATGTGCATACAGAGCAGTCACTGCTGTGACATTTCTGCAGCAGCCTAGCACTGACACCTGACCACCGCCCAGGTCTCCAGGGACAGACAAGCCCAGGGCTGCTGATGTCCCTGAACTGCCGCATGTCTCGGACAGACACATCCCAGACCTGTCTCCATCTTCTGCTTCTTTTGTGCTTGGGTAAAGGCTGGTGACTTTAACACGAACAACCTTACTATGATATTTATAATGGAATGAACTGCATTCTTCATACACACACACATCCTGACTGCACAGCAATGAAGGGATCCAATATTTCCACTTTTTGGATTTGTGTGGTTGAAGCCTCACTAAGAGTCTAACTCCCCTCTTTGGCATTTGTGCCCTGGGGATACGCCAAGTCAAGGAAAGTTTAGCCGATGGGCGGAGAGAACAGGTACATTTCGCACAGCCACAGGCAATTAATAACAATAAATAACAGATTTTATTTAAACTTCTACCTTGTAATATTTATTCCCTAGAAAGCTGGGAGAAATGTCAGACACGGTACCAACACCCAGCAGTGCTTTCAGATAAAATGTTCTCCGTTCAAAACTCTTAAAACTTTGCAACTACGAAGATCTGAGCATCAGGAAAACGTGAAAAGCCAGAAGGTGGGTGGCTAGTTTGTCTGCCAGGGCCATCCCAGGGCTTTCTTGCTATTTCACAAGGAGGACCAGATTTGTGTCCCTGGGGCTGGAAGTCCTCCAACTGACCAACGTAAGTTCTGAAGGCCAGGTCAGGATCTCTGCTTACTTACAAGTGAGTTGAACTGTCCTAATTCTGCCGTCCATCTCACGCTATTAATAACTCTGGGGATGTTCCTCAAGTTCAGGATATGAAATATGAATGAGCCTGAGCTGCAGAACACCTCAGTTTAGAGGAAGATCACAAAAATGAGGTGACTTCACAAAGATAAAGCATCTAGAAAATGTCACTGTAAGAGAAGGATGGGATGAGATGAAAGAGCAGGAGCCTCCGCATGAGGCTGTTCTGCGCTTCCCCATCCCACTGAACCTGTCTGCTGCCAACTGAGCCTCCCGACGGGCCAGCGTCCGGCTCTGTACTCTGGGAAGAAAGCAGTGGGCAAAGCAGCAGCCTGTTTGCAAGCTGTGCTCTCCTGCTGTAGCAGAGGACTCCGAGCCTCCCGAACCAGCCAAAGCTTCTCGGGAAAGCTGACACGCCTTTCCTTCCAGGGGATTCACAATGCTCAGCTCTGGGGTTTTGTTCCCCCTCAGAATGTTATTTTTAAGCTGTGATTACATATCAGACCTTTTCTTTTGGGACCACTAACTGGGGTCTCTCTCTCTACCCTGAGCCATGATATGGTCTTCATATCTTCCAGCTCTCCACCACATTTGGCCAAAACTGGGAAGCACGTGCTGTGTTTATGTGAAAGATGGAGAGAGGGGAGAGGACAGGGCTCTGCCCTATGTGCTGAGGAAAGAATTTCCTCCCTCAAATTCTCAGCTGGAGCAGGTAAAGTTCAGCCTTGGTACAGATGAAATTCAGGGGGAAAGAGCTGGCAAGGTCAGATTTATTAACAAGATTTTTCCCTTCTGTCTCACTGACGCTCTTTCAGGAGCAAGCAGCTTTGTCAAGACCACGTGTGTGTGAACACAAAGAGCGAGCAATGGTCTTGGCACAGCGAATGAGTCAGACAACCTTTTGTTAATCGTTATAAACACAATTAAAACACAGCCACACTGCTTTAACAGGCGTGAAGCCACAGAACCCTGGAGTCATTCATAAACTAGAATCATGGTGCTGAATCGCACTTAGAATAGCATTTGATTTGTGTTTAGCTTGGGTTGTAATTACTTCATCATATTTTCCTTAAGGAAATGAATGATCAAATTCACAAGGAGTTGACTTTAATTATACACACTGCTTAATAACTTGCGTCCATTTGGAAGCAATTATTTGATCCACTGTGGAAGCAGAGAGGGGGAGATGATGGTCTAGTTTCCAGAGAAGGCAAACAATTTCAGGCATTCACAGCTTCTAATCCAGGCACTTTCACCAGACGATACAACTATCTGTGTCAGCCTTCACCAGAGGTGCCTTCCTGCCATACCTGTAGCAAATGCTAAAGGAAGCCAACACATTTTTTCCCCAGTAATTCTACACAAAATTCTATTTCCCAAAAGCTTGGGGAAGAGCCCAGCGCTCTCTGGCAGGCGGAGAGAGGGTCTGGCACAGCATCAGCCCGAATCGCTCACCAGCTCTTCCAACCCACAAACGAGAGCTCTGCTCTTGCAAATGGATCCACTGTGCTCATACCGGTTCTCTCGTATGGACCCCTTGTCAGGATCTGGGATCGCTTTAATACAGCCCAAGTGCCTGGTTCTGCTCAGGTGGAGTGAAAGCAGAGCACCCCGCCCTTCCTGACTGGGAATTTGGCTGCAGGCACCTCTGGACAGCTGGAAGAGAGGGTCAGGCTTTGATGTCCAGAAGCAGGGCAGGACCAGCCATCACACTGCAGCAGCACCTTACAATATAAAGTGATTCATGGTGACTAAGAAATCAAAGTGGTCACAACACTGGGTTTCAGCTCATAGCAAACAGCCATAGGTATCTTCAGCTGGTGACAAGTCAAGCTGTTAAACACAGAAAACACCATCCAACACCAAAACCAGAGGCACGGACATTTAACTAGCAGACTTCTAACAACAAAAAAAAATTCAAGCAAAATTTTCACAGCCCAAACTGTGAAGAGATGCACACAGACTCTCACCAGAGTGATAAAATCTCCCACAGACGAACATGGCAGACACACAACTGCCTCCTACATCTGTCATCTGCGTGCAGAAAAGCAGCACTGAGATATAAACACACCCCAAATTATTTGAAGTCCATTGGGAAATTTAGTTCAGTGTTTGTCTAAGCAGAGTATTGAGCTTCCAATAGAGGAAAAAAAGCCCTCTGGCCAGAGCTGGAAAATAGACATAACATCTTCATCTCTGCTGCAAGATACTGGAGAACATGGGAAGCCAACCAAAATATCACACCTGGATGAAGACTACAGAGGATTAGGGAAAAAAGCCATCACTGGAGCAGATTAATATGCTTTAAGAACAACTCCAAGATCTGTTTTTCTCAGTTACCAGCCATTACCGGACAGTCACGGTGCTGTGTGTGTACAGCCACCTACCCACGTTACCAGCACAAGGGAGGAGCTGGGCCATCAGGCTGCAACCTTCACATTTATTTCAACCAACACGGAAGCAAACATAAGGAGGCAGGACACACAATCTTGAAAGTGAATTTCAGGAAGAGACCCTCAGTCCCAACCCATCCACAGTCCTTGATCATGAGTCAAAATTACCAGCCAAGCTCAGGATGAAATAACGTCCTTTCCTCCTCCTCCTGCCTGCCGAGCCAGGAGTTCAGGGCTCCGTTTCCTTGGCAACAAAAAAGAGCATCACAACAGCCTCCTCACTAGCAAATGGCATAAGAAAATGTGTCATTTTTTTTCTCTCTGGTGTCTTTTATCACTAGGGAATAAGCCTGAACTCAGAACTCACCACTCAGCAAAGATGGAAATAGACATCCATTATTGCTAGTTAAAATGTAAGTATCTTTGGAGCCTTTAAGCTTGTCCAGAGATAGGCAGTGAGAAAGGGATTTTAATTTATTAAGTTAAACAAAAAAAACCCTTGCTGAAGTTCACCTTCAAAGACAAATTTTAGAACTTCAGAAGTTTGAGGAAAAAAATGCAGCTCATAAATTTAAGATCAGTGTTTTAGATTCTGTTAATATTCACTTTTGAAAAGCATTAGAAATGAAGATTACAAATTTAATAATGTAACACATGGGAGGAATTATCCTCCTCCCCATATAAAAAAGCAATTTGTTCTTGCCTATAAATTTACTTTCTATTACTGTCATTAAACCAGCATAATGTGCTAAAATTAGGGTCTGCCCCACCACAGCTCTGTGGCAACACACAGCCAAGAATTTAGAAGACATCCTAATGAGGTGAGAGGGGCAGCAGACACTGCTCCCTGCCAAGGAGTGGATATCTCCTCGCTGCAGGACTCTGCGGTGCTGCTGGACATTAACAAGGGTTCAAAAAGCAACTGGGTAAAATTAATGAGGGGGGGGGAAAAGAAAAAGTCATCATCAGCAGAAGTCCCAAAGCCACAAGTTAGTGAAGGCTGGGCCAGCTTCCTGAAGAAGTATCCCAATAAATCCAGGCAGCTACTACTCACTGGGTTACAAGGTGGGCACACATAAAAGAAGCCAAGCTCAAGGCTGGTAGAATTTGGGCTCTCTGGGAAGAAACCATACTTCTGCTTTCAGGTTTCACCATCTCCCATTTAGCTGTGTCGCACAGGGATGCTGGTAAGCCCATACTGCTGGTGCTCAGGAGGTCAGGCTGATGCCTTGGCCCCGCACCCATTGCCCTCGTGGTCTTCCTCTATGGTGTTGGACTCTCTTACAGTCTCCCTGACTTTCTCCAGACACCTTTACAGACATTAAACCTCTTACTCCTTCCATTCTGCCACAACACAGAGAAGCAAGATCACCGTCCTCAGACCGCAGTAGTCTCCCATTCATTTCCTAAGCTGCTTCCAAGCTCCCCTCCTCTACAGCCTGTGCAATAGTTCCTGGGGTGTCCTGCGTGCTCTCCCTGTGCCCAGCCCACCAGGGCAGGCCCTGTCCCCCACAGAGCACCCTCCCCTTCCAATATTCATTTGAAGAAGCTCAATGGTTGGAAATGAACACGAAGGGGACTCGTGATAACAGAAGCTAATCCATTTGCGGGTCTGACACATGCACAGAAAGCACTTTGCAGCCTCCCTGCTGAAGCCATTTCTAGGTCATAACACACGCAGATCTTTGGAAGTCTCTGCTTTGTCCTTGGCCTAATTTGGAGAAAGATGTTATGTTTTGCTTCTGCTCTAACTGCACATTTCAATCAGAGTAAAACATAAGGCCACACGTGGTTTTGAAGTGACTACTAAATCTCAGTCCTCTGGAGTCCACAGTACCTCCTGCTATCCCGTAAGTCACGTTCCTGCCCAAAGCATCCTGCTGCTGTAGCCATTCTTCTGAGGAATTTCACTTCACCAAGCACGACTTGGCCCTTCTGAATGCTACAAAATACTTGTCTTTTTCATGGATGTTCTGAGATGTGACTTTTCCCCCTGTATTTTACCACTGCGTAAAACAGCTTTCCCTTCCAATAGTCCCCCCTCCTTTGCACAGCTGCTTAATGAATTCAAAGTGTGACATTTTGTTTTCCACAGTGAGGTACAAGAGAAGCCGTGAACCATCACTGTGAGATGAACTAGAAAACACAGAAGGCAGCAAGCCCTTCCCACCCGTCAGGCACAGCTCCCACGATACACTGCACTAAACAGATCAATAAACTTCACTAAACAGATCAAAATGTCAACTTTAGGATGTATATACACGCTTCTATACACAAGAAAGTTTCACAAACCCCAGAGATTCTCTCCTTATTTTTGATCCTCAATGTGCTGTCCCTACCTGGCCACTCGGATGCTTTGCTCACACAACACTTCCAGGATCCAAGTAGATTTAAAGCCTAGAAAGACTTTCCAGAGCACTGCACAAACTCCTCTGATGTCGCCCACACAGGAGGCTCCAAATTGGCACCAGCAGTTGTCAACATTTTGTTTTGATCTTTCAGCAAACAAATCCACCCTCTGAAATGTTTGCAGGACGCAGAGATAAAAAGCAGTAATGAATAAAGACCCAAGAAGTTTGAAGGGTTTATTTTTACCAAGTAATCAATACCTTCTGGCAGTTCTAATAATACCAGCGAGGACAGTAGCCCTCGGCAGGTCTGTACGCTGCTCTACGAACACCATCCAATTAACCACCACAGCCCACTTCTGAAACAAAGAAAGCATCATCTGAGGCTCTTCTACAGCAAGAGAGAGGATGAGTGTTGGGAAGGGATGCTGACGGACAGAACAAGGTTAGAGTTTAGGAGCTCCAGCTCTTGCACGCCCAATCTGCTAACCACACTGCCCCTCCGGGAGCAGGTACAGGGAACAGGGCATCGTTCACACCGTGTGTGCCCACGTTCGCAATCTGTGCTTAGC
>VZTO01000360.1:0-19237 GCA_013400615.1 Syrrhaptes paradoxus | reverse complement strand
AATCCATTTGCGGGTCTGACACATGCACAGAAAGCACTTTGCAGCCTCCCTGCTGAAGCCATTTCTAGGTCATAACACACGCAGATCTTTGGAAGTCTCTGCTTTGTCCTTGGCCTAATTTGGAGAAAGATGTTATGTTTTGCTTCTGCTCTAACTGCACATTTCAATCAGAGTAAAACATAAGGCCACACGTGGTTTTGAAGTGACTACTAAATCTCAGTCCTCTGGAGTCCACAGTACCTCCTGCTATCCCGTAAGTCACGTTCCTGCCCAAAGCATCCTGCTGCTGTAGCCATTCTTCTGAGGAATTTCACTTCACCAAGCACGACTTGGCCCTTCTGAATGCTACAAAATACTTGTCTTTTTCATGGATGTTCTGAGATGTGACTTTTCCCCCTGTATTTTACCACTGCGTAAAACAGCTTTCCCTTCCAATAGTCCCCCCTCCTTTGCACAGCTGCTTAATGAATTCAAAGTGTGACATTTTGTTTTCCACAGTGAGGTACAAGAGAAGCCGTGAACCATCACTGTGAGATGAACTAGAAAACACAGAAGGCAGCAAGCCCTTCCCACCCGTCAGGCACAGCTCCCACGATACACTGCACTAAACAGATCAATAAACTTCACTAAACAGATCAAAATGTCAACTTTAGGATGTATATACACGCTTCTATACACAAGAAAGTTTCACAAACCCCAGAGATTCTCTCCTTATTTTTGATCCTCAATGTGCTGTCCCTACCTGGCCACTCGGATGCTTTGCTCACACAACACTTCCAGGATCCAAGTAGATTTAAAGCCTAGAAAGACTTTCCAGAGCACTGCACAAACTCCTCTGATGTCGCCCACACAGGAGGCTCCAAATTGGCACCAGCAGTTGTCAACATTTTGTTTTGATCTTTCGGCAAACAAATCCACCCTCTGAAATGTTTGCAGGACGCAGAGATAAAAAGCAGTAATGAATAAAGACCCAAGAAGTTTGAAGGGTTTATTTTTACCAAGTAATCAATACCTTCTGGCAGTTCTAATAATACCAGCGAGGACAGTAGCCCTCGGCAGGTCTGTACGCTGCTCTACGAACACCATCCAATTAACCACCACAGCCCACTTCTGAAACAAAGAAAGCATCATCTGAGGCTCTTCTACAGCAAGAGAGAGGATGAGTGTTGGGAAGGGATCCTGACGGACAGAACAAGGTTAGAGTTTAGGAGCTCCAGCTCTTGCACGCCCAATCTGCTAACCACACTGCCCCTCCGGGAGCAGGTACAGGGAACAGGGCATCGTTCACACCGTGTGTGCCCACGTTCACAATCTGTGCTTAGCACAACCCTTGGTTTTGCTTTGCTGTGATAAAACATTGGGACAGCTGTCCAAGCCAACTCATTAATAAATCAAATGACAATAAAGCAGTTGGAGGGAGACGAATTATTGACCCCAAAGCAATTTAGAGCTCAGAGACAAAACTAAACTCCATAAGCCGGGAGCTGCTGAACACAGAACCTGATCTCCCTCGGAACAGTTTTACTGGCACGCTGCAGACTCACGGTGCAGTGGAAATCTCAAAGAGGAAACATGATTCCACCTCTTCACCAAAACACAGCAAGCATCTTCTCAGTGGAACACTGTCCCTTTGCAATGCCTCTCGATACTCCTACACACCCATTTCCCCATCTTCACGGCACTGGAGCCAAGAGGTGATCCTCCCGAAGCTCTAAGCAGTGGGCCATGCTGGGTGACCGTGGAGTGGCTGGGGAGCTGCATCACCCTGTTCTTGTCACTGCCCCAGCACCCAGCCCCACTAGGGCACTTGTGGCATTTCTCTACTTTCCAGGTATAGCCTTAACGTTTGCTTTCAGCTCAGGAAGCTGGAGCTCCTCCTCCTGACATGGTAGATCTGTGGTCTTACGAGCTTGTTTTTACTTTATGCTGTCCACTTCCTAAAACATCTCAAATCAGCAGCAAATGTTCTCAAAATGGGGAGCAAAAGCCCATCTCTAGTGCTGTGCGACCACCTCTGTAGGTAAACCAGGACATGGGAAGATAAAACTAGTAATATTCACAAGTCTCACTGGAGGACTCTCACTGGTTTTCTGGACACCACTTGCTGATGAACCCCTGATGCCCAGCAGAGGGTGGGCAGATGACAGCAAACCATTCACTGATCTCTCTTCCAGCCAAACTCGATTTATATGACTGGCCCTGCATAAGAGTCAGCTGAAATGGTTTACATACAATCTAGTCCTCGGGATCTATTCTTCTCCTTTCACAGCTGCCTATTCCCATTAACTCCCACTGCAATGCAGCACGGGCATGTGTATCCAGGACAGAACTGAACTCTTCTAGATCCTACCGGCTAAAATCAAAAGTACCCTGGCACAGGCTGTTATACTACAATGGAAAAATTTTCCTATTGAAAACATTATAAACAAAACAGCAGCTGCATTAAATAAAATCTTTTTCTCTTCCACATTTGTGCTCAATAAACACAGAACTATATTCAAAGATCCCAATTACAAAGCAGCATACAATATAAATCCAGTTCTCATACAGTCATTTGTCCCACAGCGACAGAATATGTTCCATACTGATATATTTTATATAAATGGTTTTATCCTTGAAGATTAACAGATTCCTAATACACACCTCTAATAACAGCTTCACTGACAAGATGAAAGTCACCGCAGACGTTTTATTGAGAGCTAATTATTTGCCACAGTGTCAGGTTATCTACTCTTCACACCCCAGGCCTCTGACCCTGCGACAGGTCTGGAGCTCTCCGAGGTCCACAGCCTCCAGGAGACTTTGCAGGATTCCTACCACGGCAAACAAAGAGTGCTCGAATCCACCTCCAGTCCCTCCTGCCCTGCGCTGGCTGCCTGCACACAAAACGATGTCCCCCAGCCTCCCATCGCTTGCAGTGAAAGGCCAGATTCTTAAAGATGTTTAGCCTCTTGAGAACAGACAGACCCTGGATCGGTGGGAACTGGCTCGTGAAGCGCTCTTTGAAGCTCCGGGGGCTCCATCTCTTTAGGTGTCTGAACACCTCTGCACATCCAGCCCTTGCTCTAAGCACACAGCCCATGAGCAGCAGCTTCCCCTCTGCAGAGCAAAGATAACCTCTTCAACAGAGCTGCCTCTGGAAACAAGACTTGCTTCTCCTTCTTTCCATCGTCTGTAACTTCCGAACCCTTGAACTACACTGGACAGACAGGTCAGGTTTAGCATAATCCCACAGATTCATGAAAACTAGTACCTATGGACAGAAGAGAGATTCAAATGAACGATCCCACCAAAGGAAATGTCTGTCACAGTTCAGCCTCTGATCTGCCACAAGAAGCACGAGCCAGGTGACCAGTGAGGACAGATGCTCCAGCCATGCCCAAATTGCAGTCACACATCCAACCAGGCAGTGGATGATGGCAGGAGCCAGCAGAGCCCCATGGGGGTGTCTGGGGAGAGGTGGAATTAGTTCAGCTATGCCTGCAGCAGTCCTTAAAAGGCAGGGAGGAGTGCCAACTGGCATGCAGACCTTCAAAAATTAGAGTCCTAAATGTGCTCCCTTCCCACTCACACATTATTCCAGTTTCTGTGATTTTACAGTCAGATTCACCTATTTGAAAAAGTTTTTCTTTTCTCTCGCAATACAACACAAAAGCCCCAAATAAACTGGTGGGGAATTGCTTGCTGTGCGGGGAAACTGAATCCAAGTACGCTCCTGCTAAAGAAACAAGAAACTTGTAACAGTTATATACCATTACTCATGTCCAACTCTGTTATCATAAATAAGCAGTAACAGGGAAAAAAATGCTACTTTTGACAGTAATGAGATTTGGTTTAAAAAAAAGGGAGAAAACCAGAGAAACTGCTTCCTCCAATGCTGGCTGTGTCCTTTCCAGAGAGGAGCACGCAGCAGATGTCCTCCACAGCTCCCCACCCTCTCGGAAGCACACACACCACCCATCAAACATTAAAGAATAATTTCAGCGGGGCTCCGTACTGCAGTGTTAACAGCAAACGTTCCCCATGACAGCCAAACTCAGCTGCGTTCAGAATTTCCCCATCCTGCAGCACTGGTTTAACGTTTCCAATGGAAAAATTACGCCAACTGTAAGGCTTTGGTCAGTAGTGGGATGGCACTTCCACTTCTCTTGGCTTGTATCCGTTTCAGACAAATCATGACCTTTAAAGAACACCGATATACGACTTTGTTTCCTCTAAGACAGGAGAGAGCAGATCTGGGAATGGCTGTAGACCCAGGCTGAAGGTACAACACAGCTGGAACAATACGAGCACTGATCCTAAGACAGCAGAGAGACACACAGATGCTACAGAAAAGAGAAAATTCAGAGGCTGGTGGAAGTCCTGAAGAGTATAGTTACTAAAGACATGAAGGAGTTCAGCACCTCCTCGAAAATTAGAATTTAAGACACAGTGACAAGAGACCCAAGATAAAATCCAGTCCCAGATGAGGTGTTATATAAAAGATGTGACAAAGTCCGTGCTAAGACAAAGAGGGACACCCAGCAACTCAACCTTACCGAGAGTTACCCAGAGCAACTCCTACTTACTCCTCTAAGCATTGCAGAAGTTGCACCGTCTTCAAATTATTTTTGCATACACAAGCCAGTTTTGTAGCACTTAGAAAAACAGTTCCAGACAGATATAATTTTCTTTAATACCAGACAAAGAGCCATCAATTGCCTATGCAACTCCAGGCAGCTTTGAGACTCCCACCTGTACCAAGGCTCAGAAGAGGAATAAATTCCCTCACAGCATTTCCGTGGGGTACCTGACATCTTGATGCTGATCATTACTTCTAAAGATGGAAGATGAAACTCAGGTCATCAAGTCAACCAGGAAAGCATCTCAGGAGATGCTCCCCTCAACCTAAGCCAAGGCTAAGAAACATGTCTAACCCCGGAGTCAGCACGTGTGCCGACACAAACCCACTTCTGGAGTCTCCCGAACAAACTGTTTCCTATTACTTTATTTTCTATTACAGAGTCACAATATTTAGTCAACCTTTTACTTCTACAGTCATTAATCATGCACCATTAACTACTGGTTTGTCATTTACTCTCCTAATCCTTTTCAAATCCTTCTGCTTATTTTCACACCTTTTTTCAATCCCATTTGATGTGCCTTGCTAACTACACTCCCTCGCTGTCATAGGCTGTTCTAGCACAGACGGGCTGAGCCAGAGGTGGTTTGATCACTTGCTGTGTTATGTGCCCAATGAATCACTTGGTATTGTGACATTTAAAATATAAACAGTGTTACTGGAAGATGACCAACTGTACTTAATTATTTGGACAGCTGCTTATAACCCTAGAGGAGGAAAGGTGAACGGCCATTTGGTGGTGTACTCGAAGACAATGTATAGCCTTGTGAAAAAGAATGATGAGAAAGAGGAAAAACACACCTAGGATTTCATGTTCTCAAAATAAGTTTTGCTCTCTTGCCGGACAGTACTGTTTTCAAAAGACTGTTATTTGCAGTTTTTCTGTGTCCTGAGCCAGCCGTTCCTGCCGGTCTCAGGAGACTCTCCGTCTCCAGAAGTCAGCAGACGAGGTCAGCCTAAGAGTTGCAAGTCAGCAAAAGCAAAGTTGCATCCAAATGACAGACACCAAGAACAGGCAACAGATGCGCGAGACAGAGCAGACATCACCTGGAAGCTTAAACACAACTGAATTATTCATGGCCAAAAGAGAAAGCAGGAGAAGGAAGAGAAGGAAGAGAAGGAACCAAGGGAAGCGGGTGACTGACTGCTCCCGGGAGCGATGGACTCGCTCTCAGAGGTACCGAGAGCATTAGAAATCTCAGCCCAAACATACAGGTCCACAGATTTACTCCCAGCGACAAGCGTGACGACACAACTCAACACTGAGCCAATGCCATCCTGAACACTTCCTCTCTTGAACCTCAGTTTTCATTTCACTTCTACGACATCTTGACCTAAAGTTGCCGGTGATACAAACCTTAAAACCTCACATACGTGGAGAAGGAATGACTTTACTAAGAGCCTGGAAGAGTAACTGACTCATTCACCCCAGAGAACGGGTGAGGACCAGTTACACACCACCATCATTAGCTACTAATTCTGCATCTTCAGAGAAGATGTTAGGAAGCAGCGAACACTTCCACCTCCTCCACACCAATCTCCTTGGAGGTGGCTGGCAGCCCACACCGAGGAAAGCATGAAAAGCTCAAAGGGAGCTGAACTCAACGCACTCAGTACAGCTTGGAGAGTACCCACTGAAGCCCAAGTGCTCAACTAAAACAAGTGAAGCACCAAACAGCTCCCAAAACATCAGCACTATGCAGGAATTGGTTGGACAGTTCCTCACCAAGAAAAACACTGTGGCCGCAACAGCTCCCAAATACACTCATATCGTGCAACCCCTTTAGATCAGCAGCTCCCAATGAATTTAGAGCATGCATCAGTCCTCAAACGCCTTTGGTATCAGTAAGACGTACTGAAAGTGCTAAAGCAGATCATTATGCACAACACCTGCAAGAACTTGCCGTAAACACATTTGGCAGCACAGGGAGGTTCCTTTATAGCACAATCCATATTTATACGCACCTAATATTTTCAAGTTTTCAACCAATTGTCAGCGTGTTTGTAGAGGCTGTTAATGAATCTCATCGCTAAAAGCAGTTACAATTCCGTAGCTATTCATACAACGTGACATCAGCTATGTCAGCTTCCGAGTGAATCACAGTTGCAAACCTGTAGGTGTTCGATAGCTGGTTGTCAAGTCGAAATAGAACATTGTTAAATATAATCTAAGTCTGTCCTACTTTTGCAGCTCTTTTCCCCTTTCTGCACTGCAGCCTTAGTGGACTGAACACCTGCAGGACTGAAGAGATAAGCGCAGGAATATCAAGGAGAAAAACAGGTCGACCATTAAACCACTTAGATCAGCAAGTTTTAAAATGTTCACCTTTGACTGCAATTTCCTCTCAAATCTGATGACTGTATGAACTTAAAGAGAACAGGTCATTAAATCTTTTACAATGTCTAAACTTTGTAAGATGTACTCATATCAAGATGTTAAGGGTTTTTTCCCCCCTTACAAACAGAAATAAAAGGCTGAGAATCTTTCCCAACATAACAGTTGAGCACTAGAGCAGGCACAATCCAGTTCCCAAACCATTTACCGAATATCAGAGGCCAAATGCTGCTTTAAAATCTGTATTATGGACACTTCAGAACACTTTTGTACTGGTCAACTCACAGATAAGCATTCTTAACAGAACTGACAGAAGCCTGGGAAACTATTAATGAGCATTTTGATCACTGAAACATTTTCACGTCATCGTGTCACACCTTCAGGATTCATTCCCCCCCCCCCCCAGCATTTTTCACGCAGTTAATACCCTGTGCAGGTGATCTTTGGAAAACAAGGCTTAGGGCTTTAGGGGAAAGGTGGTTTAGGAAATAGAGAGTTTTAGAGATTTCAGTAAATTAAACCAAATTACGGCCTGAAATAAGACTTCCTGATTTTCACAGTCAATCTGTCCTACAAGCTTGTTGTCTCTCTGCAGCAGATGGCTGCAGTGAACAGACTGTGAAAACAGAGTCAAATTCCCCAACTAAAACGGGCTGTGGATAATTTGCCTGGTATTATTCCTAGAGCAGCACGCCAAATTTTGTCTCAACTGACCATGCAATATTTCATAGAGCTCTCTAGTAGGTAAGCCAGGCAGTACTGTGACAGAAATAGAAAAATACTGAACCAGGCCCGACAAGATGCCAGGTTTAGAGGCACTTGGCTTGGAACAGGTCCTGGGAAAAACTGAGTTTAGGGCATAGTAGCTGCCTCCTGTCCAGGAGCAGCAAGAGTGTTTCTGCAGGCACGGAGCAGACAGGTCACAGAACAGATCTGCTCCTGTTACTAGGCGGAAGTGAAGAATTTAGTGGAAACAGATGAAAAATAAATTTATAGAAAGATAACTTGGGACTCTGGCATGGCTCAAAGTGGAGCCCTGGGCAAAACGGGAGAGCTGAGAGTTATTGTCGTAAAACAGTCCAGAAGCCGGTCCTAAGGAAAAGACCCGCTTGAAAGCCAAGTTCTGCTCCTTACCCCGTCTCAATCTCTACCTCCTCAAGTCTCCCATTTATCCTCTCAGTCCCTTCAAGCAAAACACTTTAGACCAGATGTTTAAACCACAAGCACCAGGTTTTATCAGACACGATCCCTTTATGCTACAGCACCACTGGGTGAAAAACAGCCTTGCTGGGCACCCACACACCTAGACTGCACATCCACAGCTTACACATATCGGGCAGGCAAATCGTTAGTTAAATGACTGTCTCTTTACCCATGCAATTTTCAGAACATGTGTACGCACCATAACTACACCAAGACCTCTCTACTGCTCTGACAAAGTACAAAGCAGAAGTGAAAAGTGTGTGCTGGTGCAAGGGCCACGGGCTGCCATACAGAAAACATCTTCACCTTTATCATTTCTTGCCAAAGCTCCAGCTTACCAATAAAATACCGAGAACAGCTTTCTCTATGTCAAGGGAAAAGAGCCAATAAACATGTGTTGCCTACACAGTGAAAAAGAACCCGTGATGCTAATTTGGGAATACAACACCTGGTGGAAATACAGAAATAGAGAAAGAAATGTGGGAAAAATCACAGGGGGGAATACTGAGAATCCTAGTGGGACGCTATTACTGCAGTATAAAATACTGAAGTATCTATAGGCCAAAACTATTGATAAAGACACGAATGAAACCAGGCGATAGGCAGGGATGAGACTCTACCCAAAGACCTTGGGCTGTTGTCCATCACCAGCCCCACGGACAGCAGAGTCCGGAGCAGCGGATGGCTCCTGCAAAGGAATGGGAGGAGGGAGCTGACCACTGTCGGGGTGCAGGTGGAAATCAGCACTAAGCGTCCTCTGAGCTGAAAGGATTGGACCTGAAACAGGACTGGACCATCTTCACAAACTGAGCGATTTTGGAGCTGCCTGACAAAGAGCTGTGAGATAGGAGTGTGGGTGCCTCTATGCCAGGTACAGAACAGCCATCGCAGTGAGCCATCTGATCAGAGAGGGAAAGCTGCTTTTTTAGGGCAGCAGAAAGCAAAACCATGTGCTTTGAAGCTGAATTATGTGAAAGTTTCTATGCAAGACATCCAGAAGCCCAGAAAGAGCACCTCTTCCACCCTCAGCCCCATAACCAGGAGCAGTCACTGAAGAAATCCATATGATCGGTCCCACGGCACTCCTAAAGGCCCCAGATGGAGGAAGACAGTACGGCGATGACAGCATGCACCGACACCGCGGTACGAGAACGGGTGTCATGGGATGCTAACGTTACCATGGAAATGTCCTCATACCGCGTAACATTTTGACACTGTCTGTTTTTTGAGAAGCAGCAACGATGTGGCAGCCTGCAAAGCCTGCATGAAGCGGCTGTTAGAGCTTCACCACGGTTATTGCTGCAGCCGGCAGCCAATTCAAACCGCCTGGGGATTGGATTTTGACCAATCTGGCAGCTCCGCTTTCTAAAGTGCACGAGGAAGCTTTTAACAGAACCAGTTCCATAAATCATTCTGATTTTATATGCACTGTCTGCCAGGCTGAGCACCGGCCTGCATTTCTACTTTCAGCACGGCTTGCCCTGCTTTCCAGCATTTGCAATATTCCTTCACCGACTTATCTGAATTGCAGAATCCCAGGGAGAGCCTGCTCCTCTGCTCGAGCTGCCTTGGCAACATCGAAGCGGCAGAGCCTCAGCCCCATGCTTGCAGGGCTGTGGGGTGATTTTCTGAGCTGCTGAAGTTAGGTATGGCCCCAAATCCCCTTCCCTTTCAACAAATACTAGAGACCAAAACTCCCAGGTATCTTCGAAAATGCACAGCTTTGCATATTTAACACTTAAAATAAGCACAGACTCTTGCTGTCAAAACTACACTCATTGCCGAAGCTTGTTTTCATCTCAAGACACACCAAGGGATCCTACCTACCTTCTCCTGTCTGCTTACATGGAAACCAAATTCCCAAATCTGGAGGGGACACAACTGTGGACTGTGTGATTCACAAAGGCAGATGTAGGGGGATCAGCCCACACAAAAAGATGCGGTTTTTTTGACAAATGCACCACAATTGCCATCGAAATGTAACACCGGGTTGTGACAGCAATTCCTGCAATTCCTTCTGGTTTGGGGTAACTGAGGGAAAGCAGAATACTGACACACCTCAAAAGTTAGTCTGGACCACTTTCCACTTTATCATAAGTTTAATTAAAACTACTATAAGGGTAAAAGGGCTCTGCAGAACTTCTGCTGAGCAACTGCTCTAATCCCATGGGCACAGGTGAGACTTCATGGCAGGCAGCAGGGCTTCAGCCAGAGGGATGGCAGCATGAACTCAACATAAGAGATGGAGAAAGCTATGGGCCACCCAGAAAAGAACCAGCTACAACAGCTGGAAGTCTCACAGCCATTAGAAAGAGGAAAAACCTTCTCATTTATCTTCCTGACAAACTCATTAAAACACAAATATGGATATAACTTTTTGCTAGTGCTGTGATGTCACGCATCAAATACAAGAAAGGAAGGTAAATAGTAAAAAAATAAAAGAAAAAAAAACCACCCACCCACACAATCCTTCCAGGATGCTGAGGAACTGCTAAACAAGGAGCTGGATTTCCAACAAAAAAAAAAAACCAACCTTAATCTTCTTAGACATCTTGGCTGCAATACAATTAACATGTTTTCCATTCACGTGGCAGGATACTTTCCCTGCTAACTGTAAACACACACACTGCTGGTGGGCAGCTGGCAAAAATCCCGCACCACTGGGAAATTGTCACCACTGGGAAATGTCAGCCTCATCCCTACTGCCCACGGAGCCCAGCGAGGGGCAGGCTGTGCCCGCACGCTCCCGTCCGTTGCCGATGCTGCCATCTCCTTGCCAAGGTGGGTCACTCTGCAGGTCTGACCCCACCAGCGGCTGAGCCGTTGCATGATGAGAATGGTCAGCTCCAGAGAGGGACGCAGTCATGGGCACCATGGAGAGGGAGACTATAACCTCTGAAATCAGATCTGTCACCAATGTGAAGTACCATTAACCGCAATTATCTTTATTCTAACCACTAAACGTGAACGACACCTCAACAGTCCCTTGAACAGACCACTGCAAAATGAGGCGATGAGAAGATGCCTGAAAACACAGGCTGCTGCAGATGCACTGAAAGCAAAGGGTTTCAAGGATGCTATGCTTCACCCATGGATCCGCAGTTACAGAGGATCTCCTCCAGCTGCCAAAATCATCCCCAAAACGGTGCAGTATTCCTGCAGCCCGGAGGACAAAGCACCTCATCACAGCTATTTACCCCACCTCCCAATCCCACAAACATTCCAGCAGCATGGGTCTTGCTAAACAATAGATACAGAATTCAGAGTGATACCAATGGGATCAAATTCCTCATCCCTCCAAACCAACACAAGGAAATTCAATACAGGCACACGGAAAAAGTAGTAACCTCAGGGCACTGAAAAGTTAAATGCACAAATGCCAGAAAGCAAATGAGCAGCAGGCACAAGTCCTGCAGAGAATCATCAGGGAAGTGGCATGGACCATACCCCAAACGCGAGTCAGGAGTGGGGTCACTCTCGCAAAGCACAGTGTGTATTTACAGGAATACTGCACACAAAGCATGGGAGACACTGACTCCTCCCTGCTAGGAACCAGCCAGGCAGCAGCCAGAGCACCGTCCGCACTGCTCCTCCTGCAAGATCCTGAGGCCAGCAACAAGGTCAAGGCAACATTTGGAAAACTGCTCTATGCAAAAAATTCAATCAGGTTTCTTCAGCCCAAAATCTTCTTTGGCTGCAAAAGGAGGGTGAGGGATGCCAGGCAGTGATGGGCATGATTATGGTCATTTCCTGGCTTGGGATTATAGGCACTGGGAAGAACAGTTCTGTGATGTGAAGAGTTGCTCTGAAGACAGCAGTGATCAATTGCTTCCCATGCTGCTGGGAGACAGACAACAGACAACAGCAGACAACCTGCTTAATTTCCATGGGATTTAAGCTAAATTTTAGGGTAAATGTCTTTCTAATTAGGACCAGGTTAGCTACCTGGGGAGCAGACGCAAGCGACTTCTCAGGACCCCTTCTGCTTCTACATTTCCAAGAATACAGGCACACAGAGACTAGCACAGGTTTCTCTTAGTCATAAAACAGTTTTGAGAAAAATGTGTCATCTACCTCTGTACATGTTGTACTCTCCAAATTACTGAGCACTCAAACATTTCAGACCGGCTTCTGCCAGGCTGTATGAGTCCTCTGTGTGTTGGACAAAGGTGATATAACACTCCCAACAGCAAAAAGCTGAAACATTACCTGCCACAACGATTCAGCTGTGGCTGGATTTGGTTAAAGACAGGGCTGCTGAGCTTTGCTTTATTCCTACACAAAGCTAGGCTGTACCAGGGCTTCCCAGCCTTTACATGCGTGCTGTCCTGCAAAAGCAAAGCCAGATATACAACTGAAATGCAGCTCCCAAGGCAAGCATGGTTTGACAGCACAAGCAGAGCATGCCTAATCTGTGCATGTCATCAGCAGATGATTTAAGCAATGGCATCATTTGTGTTGCAGGATCCCTATCAGGACACGTTCCCATACAGTATAACATGGTTTTCACACCCCCTCCCAGAAAATAAAACCAAACCTCAAAGAAACATCATTCGGATCGATGGATATTCAAATTGCATTGAACAGTTCTGCAGAAGACCAGAAATCCTTATTCAAATATGCTAACGGTGCCTCACGACAGACGTCTGTGTGGAAGAAAGGATGGCAGGGCTGAGGAGCTGTGAGCCAGGTCTCGCTGCCCCACTAAAACACATCAGCAACTTGCAGTTTCCTAAATTAAAATGTTCACATTCCTAATCTAACTGAAGGCACTTACATGGGAGCAGACAGTGCTTCAGAAAATAATTGCACAGCTGAATTATTCCTCAAAACAACTACTCCAATAAAACTTAATTATTTCCTACACAAAGCAGACACATACATTCTGTCGAACAGAAATGTTGACACGAAGTAGCTACAGCATCTCACAACGTGTCCCGATGTAGGAATCTGACAGAGCAAAGATAATTTTTTTAGCCTGGAGAACAGAGTGCTTTTGAATTAATAAATGTTGCATTAAAGCAAACTTCACATGAAACAGAAGCAGTCAGGAAACAGTTTTTCCTAGACAGCAAGCTTTCCAGGGACAGACTCTCCTATTTGGAAGTCAGTTGACAGCAGAATAAGAGAGAGAGAGAAAGAGAGAGAGAGAGAGAGAGAGAGAGATACCCATCCCCTGTGGCTGGCAGGGGCCACGTACAACCAGCCTTCTACAACTCCTGCACACCTGGCGGGAACACGACATCCTCCGCACCTGTAACACGGTCACCTTCGAGGGCAGGAGACAATGCCGTGCTTTCCCGCAACTGGACGCATGCGCTGCAGTAAGCTGTGCTGGGGGACAGCTCAGTGCCACCATCAGGAGCCCCTCTCCCCTGTGTGTCTACACCCAGGTGACCACGAAGGAAACATCCACACAGCACTTCATGGCACAGAGCTGAGATCCCAGGGCTAGCCGCTCCCTCTCTTCTCCCCATCCTACATCACTTAAAACAATTCTTCAGCCTCCAGCCAGCCCCAGCGCAAGATGCAGGTGGATGGATGCTCCAGGCTGGGCTGTGCTGGACAAGCCTATCGGGTGCCCCAGGAAGGCTGCCCACCATGCCGAGCGATGACCGACACCTCGTCACCCTGCCCCTGCGCTCCCCCATCTGTCTAACCCTACCCGTCTGTCGGGGTTTGCCACAGACTGCAAGCTCTCTGGGACACAGACTGCCCTTGGCTTTGTGTTTCTACAGGCACAGCGCAAACTTGGCCGAGGACTATGGCTCTTGCATGTGGCCGTGACACCAAGAGCAACACAAATGACATCGAGGTTTCAAATCCCGTGTTCCTCTAGTGCTGACTCATTCACGGGGCTCCTGCTCTGGTCTCACACGGCCACAGCAGAAGACAACACCCATCCTCTGTACCGGCAGTCTGTGGATCACACAGACTGATCCAGGGAGCAGAGAGCTGCCTCTAGTGCACAGGGGACGTAAGGAACAGCAGGGTGCTCAGCTCTGCACCGACCAGGCGCACCCACTGCGAAAGAGTCAGCCGCTGCATTTATGATCTGGAGTAACTCACCATCAGGTGTGAGATCACCAGCCTCTGCAGGTATTATCCGCAGCATCTTCTTCTAGGCTGTTGGGCCATTTCATACACTTTCCTCTGATGAAAGACTGATTTGACAGCAGTGCTTCTAAAACAGTTCTCAATTTTAATCCATTTGTAAAACAAACATCTGCTTACCTAGAGCTAGAATGTGGCAAGCAAGGAGAGAGGCATTTCCTACAGATATGGATAACCTACGGCCAAGGACACACCCCTTACTGTGCAAGAAAAGGGAAAAGCCACGGCTATTGCTGTCACCTGCACCAGCCCAGGGAGCTGGCTAGGTGCACAGCAGGGATTAGGCAAACTCCACATACTTGTATATTCCAAGACTGATTCAGATTTGCTCTGCAGCATCCCTGGGGTAATGCATTGCCAGACGAGCCCTAGAGTTTGTGTCTTTGCAAGGTTAACAGGATGAACTATCATTTCATTCGTAAAAGATTAATAAGAAAAACAGTTAACATTCCAGCTGCGCAAATAATTTCCCTTGTCCCCCGTAGGTCTGGCATGTGAACATGGTTACCAACCTAACAAACAACTAGCGAAACTGGTTAGAGGCTTACCAAACTTCAAAGGTAACTTTGCATGAAGCAAAACCAGGCTAAACACCAAAAGGACTTAACAGGCTTGATACATACACATTTTAAAAATACACAAATGGACTAGTTAGAAGACTCAAATCACCATTTTCTTTTAAAAAAAAAAAAATCATACGTGCCCTAATGCAATACAGTGCTGCAATTGAGAAATATCCATGGCAACACGAAAATACACATAGGGGCCCCCTCTATTTAATAACTTTGTGACACTTTAATGTTTAAAATCATAGAGAAGTTCAATAGACAAAACCCAGGCAAAAGAATATTCTAAACTAAACTACATACCCACACCATATTCTTTCATCTCAACATTTTAAATGCTTTTATCAATCCATTAAATTAATATTTCACATAGCTCCTCTTCAAAGCGATGACCGTAACACAGTGCCTCTGCCAGCACTCGATAGCGTGCGAGAGCAGCAGCCTAGGCTGAATTTTATCTCTAACTCAACTCTTTTCTGAACGAGCAGCTGACACAAGGAAGGCTTACTGTCAGTATCTAGGAGACATTTTGACTTTGGAAACCATTTTCTCTCTGCCAGACACTTGGTTCCAGCTGGCTGAGACACGATTTGATTCTGCTGTCTCGTAGCCAGGGCAGAGGTCTGCCAAGCTGGACAGTCCTTGTGCTGGGGTCCTGGCCCGCAGGACCCTTACACATCCCTCGCAGCTATTCTGTACCTTCCCTGCTTCCTCATCAAAGCCTTCCTGCTCTCCACACTTGCACGGGTACAAGATCCCCATGAGGAACACAAGCTCCCCTTGTGCAGATGCTCAAGTTGTATCTGGACTTCGGGGGAGCTGCCTTTGCAACATGACCCACGGCTACAGCCTACCAAACATCCAAATCTGTGTCTCCATCAGGGCACATCTCAGATGCCTTCTGCCACTGCAAGTGTGTGTCCTTGCCGAGGAAACCAGGACACGGGATGAAGGGAAAGGGGCTGGAGCATGCCTGCATCTCACCCACTTAAGCCACAGCACAGCCGGAGCAGGCACCCAGGCCTGAGAAGTGCTCCTGCCATTTCGGCACAGTGGCTGAAGTAAACCCTGTCCCCTCCAGTGATTTTTCTTATTTCCCTACCTATGCTTCTTTAGAACAGGACACTGTCTGTCCCTGCTCCTAAAACCATCTCCTTCCTCCTGCCCAAACTCCCTGGCTTTTGCATGTGCAGCTCCAAGTCAGTGCCTGGTGCTCTCTACCAAAACCTCACTTTCTGTTGTGCTTTTGCAAATTTTCCAAACTCCATGCTCCATGCATGGAGCAAGCTGGTTCTCCTCCATGTCAGCAAATGCATCCTTCACACTGGACTGGGCACGGCTGTGCTAAGGCTGCTGTCAGTCAAAGGTGGATTTCATGCACCCCCCATTCCACGATCCTGCAGTTTTAACTGCCAGCTGCACCCAGGACTCACAAGCTGCCTACAACACAGTCCCCACAGTCACCATGGATCCTCAGCACACTTGCCACTTGGCAGTTCGGTCCTGGGCAGTTCACACAGAATCACAGTTCAATCCTTTCCAACATGTTGCCACACAAATACCATGATCCCGGCGAAGACCAAGCGCATGGCAGTGAGGACAGCTGAGATTTGTGTTCACACTTTCTCTAGAAATGCGCCCACAAACAGCGCATGACTGACTTTTACCTCTTTTTAGTCTACTACTCTGTAACTGAAAAATTATCAGCACCCAGAACAGACATTTGCATAAGTTAAACCAACAATTACGATTACAATAACCGCAGTTTCAAAATCCTTAACTTCACTGACATTGCTGGGGACCTCAACGGAGCAAAGACAATGGCACTCAGCCAGCAGGAAGGACAGCAACATTACCATGCCAAGATCAAAGGAGTTATTAACCCAGAATCCTTACACTATTGAGTGCAGACAGTAATTTCTGTTGTTTCAGAGCCCGCTGCAGCTTACTGGTGAAAAGAACTCTGTTTGCTCACAGAATCCTCTTTGTATATATGGCTGAGGAAAGAAAAGGGCACTAAAGTATAGGAGTGCAAGTCCACGTCCACCTCTTTGGAGAGACGGGCACGTGGCCTTATTTGCCAGAAGACACAGCTGAAGCTCAATCACCCTCACTGTGGATAATCAGCTCGAGAAGATCCAGTTTCTTGGTCCAAGTCACTATCCTGCCTACGCTGGCCTCCTGCTCCTAAGATGTAAGTGGGACCATCTGCATCCACTTCATTGTCGAGAACTCGTTCCGGACATCCCTGGTGGTGTGGCAGGCAAAGAGTTGTGGAAGATGAGAAGAGTCTTCTCACTTCATGTCCAAAAGGTGGACAGTAAAGAACAAAAGGACCATGGCAGAAAAGGAAATAATCTACAAGTAAAAGCATTTTTTCAAAAGCAGAGCTATTTTTTGAGACTAAAAGTAGGAAATACTGGAACCCAGAGGCATTGGTAGCATTGGCCAAACGTGACTAGCTACATTTCCATGTCGCCACAGCTCTCAGCGTAGGCGTTCCTGCAAATTTCCTTTCACGCTCCTTCAATATGACACACCCAGAGTAACTTAAATGAAACACCTGAAGAATTTTTTCCTGTTCATAGATTTGAGCTCTCATCAGGCTGTTTTCCCTTTTCAGAGGAAAACCGAGTTTCCTTTAAGCTGGGCCACTTATCAGCTCCTCTTTTTTGGTAGGATGACTATTCTCTTAAAGATGTGGCTCTCAGCTTCAGACAAAATGGATGATGTGTCTGTTTGAAATAGGATTGTTTACTTTGTCAATGCTCCTGGGATCAATTTTTTTTTTTTTCCTGCCATCTCCTATGGAGAACATCTTGCCAAGTGCAGTACTCATCTCCCTGAATGAGCTATCAAGATCTATTTTTTTGACAGAAATCACACTGCACCCAAAACTGGTCAGAACCTCTCCCAATTTCAGGAACCTACACAGGTATGAATAACACAGAATCTTGTCTGGCACCATTTCAGCATTTCTTTTAGAATTTCTCTTTCACAACATTTATTTCCTTGAGAAAAATAACACGCTTGTACTTAGAATGCAAAAAATACAAAGCGGCACAGATTCTTTCTTGCTGTTTGCTCATACATGTCTGAACACACACTCATGGGCACAAAATACAGGAGCAATACTGCAATGCCCCCACGGTACGGAACGTCACCCCAGGCAGCTTTACAAACACCGCTAACTCAGGCAGGCGAGATCCACTAACAAGCTGCTGGAGAATGAGGTCTTAATTGTAAATTTATTTAATCCGGAGACAAGTACTTGCGTTGTATTAAGAGCAGCCTATTAACATTCATACATGAGCATTCAGCAAGTGTGAAATTAGTACAAAACCATTTTTCTAAGCGCAGGAAGAAGAAGCATTCACTTAAACTGTCACCCTGCTCAGAGCAAGAGGAGTCGGACACCAGGGAATGAAACACGGTTCAAGGCACTGTGTCAGGTTCTCGTACTCGAGCGTGTCTCGCTATCAATCATTTCTGAAGCAACAGCGCCGAGACCTCCCAAAGCTCCTGTTATTGTCTTGTATGCTCCCCAGCATTTGAGCCAAATATAAATGCAAATAAATCATCAGCAAAATTTTGAGAACAAAATTGAAAATAATACATCCACTGGAGGATACAATCTTCTGCCTGACACCCCTGCATGGCGCTGATGACAATCGTGGGTTAATCACATGGATGATGAATTTATTCTTACGTCAATTCCTTTAAAAGCAACATTAGAGGTGTAGGAGCTAGCGGGCTGATTTGCCCATGGATTCCTGCTGGCATCTGCACATCTTGGGATGAGCCGCTAGACAAAGGAGCATGCCGGCATTTTGAGGGATGCAGCTATGACAGCCAGCATTAGAATACGCCTTAGTGACCAACTTTCATTATTTGCCACTCAAAGATTCCCTTCAAGGTCTAGTGTCTGATACAGAGCATACGGTGAAAAACGTCCCTCGTTTATACGTGAGCTGCTGGGAACAAAGTGCTTATCCACCGCTCTCCATCCACTGCCTCCTCCGTCCTCCCTGCCCACGCAGCTGCTGGGCTGCCCTCTACTCCCAGCGCCCTTCCTTTCCCACTCAACCCAATTTCTTTCCTACTTTTGCTTACTAACAGCTCTCTTTTTGAAGCCTGGTCTTATTTTATGACCCCTGGCAACTCTTCGAGGCCAGAAAAGTCTTTATGAAGCACGAAAAAAATCACTGCATCCATTCTGCAAGGTTTTTGTATGCATTTTGTGATGTACTTCAGCCTCATTTAAACGGCATCGCTTTTATCCCCCTCTCCAAAAGCAGCACGGTGCGCTGGGCTAACGAGCCCTCGGCACAATTAGCCCGAGAGCTCATCAGATGAACCAGCGGCAGACGGACACAGCGCCCAGCAGAACGGACGGAC
>VZTO01000359.1:205942-216582 GCA_013400615.1 Syrrhaptes paradoxus | reverse complement strand
GTCTGTATAAAAAGAGGTGAATATTGATTTTCTGCTATTTAAAGTTGGGTTGTTCTATTCCTTTAAAAAAAAAAATTTTTTTTTTTTTTTTTGTTCAGTTTCCCGGTGTGCCTGAGAGTGTGTAGGGTGTGAATGTTCCTTCCTCCCCTTCACCAGGAACATACAGGAATCCTGGTAATCTTGGGTCCTGACTACGGACATACATGTAAAATTTAGCTAGCATAATACAACTAAATGCAGTTAGTACCATTTGCAGAAGGTAAATGTCTCAGTGCATGGCAGGGAATAAAAAAATGCCACCTTTCTGTGTATTTCCTGAGTTATTACTTAAAAATTATTTCAGGGAAAAAATGAGGAAGAGAAATGCTTAAGTTCTCCTTTCTTTCTCTCTTCCCATGACTTTGAAAAGGAGATTTAAAGATTTTTCTTAAGAAGAATTTGCTATTTAGCAGTTTGTTCAAAAAGAATCTTTTCTATTAATTTGTATGTCTCAAATGCAATTATCAATGTTCATTTAGTGCTATCATAAAATTGGTTTGTATCTTTAAGAATATTAATATATTTAAAACCACATCAGAATAGCAGAATGCTAAATACATAGGATGCTATCTTTCTTGAGTTAAAGCATCACCTCTTCCTTCTGTAAAAAAACAAAATTGTAAGAACACTGAGGTATGACCTATCTTGCAGGTTTGGAACTAGGAGGAATATCTCTCCTTTAGGACAGTGATATTTAGGTGCCAAGTCTTCCCTTTCCATGTTTTTATTGAATATCTCCATTTTCTGAAGAGGTTCTGCTGGAAGATAAATGATGGTTATGGTAATTTGTACTGCATGGGCTTGTTATTTCAAAAGCTAAATGAAGTAGTGTATTATTATTATGTGACTTTTTGCAGAAAAATCATGAAAAATATCTTCATGTCTTCAAATATAATCTGAAAACTACTCTTGTGGAGTCAGTCAGGTTATATCAGATCAAACCTTATCCTGGAGGTCCCTTGTAATGATATAAGGTCTCAATAATTTTGTTGTCATTATTTAATACATATTTGACTTTAGCATATTCTAACTGTTAATGGGAAAGCCATCAGTGTTTCTGACGTGCTTTTCTATATTATGATTTCTTGCTGCCTTTTCACTTTATTGGAAGTGAGGGAACAATAGAAGAATTATAATTCACAGGTGTGGTTTTCTAGGAATCTCATAAAACTGACTCACATTTTTCTCCACGTTGACCATTTGCACCACTATAATTACTAGACATTATTAATTTTTTTAAATTGTCTTTATTGGCCACACAAAAAGTTAAGGCAGAATCTCTGGCAGCTGCCGTTTCCCAGTGTTGCTGTGCACACTTGATGCTTGCGGTGACTCTTGCTGTGTCTCGGAGCATCGAGCAGCAGCGTGGCCAAGCCAGGAGCGGACATTTCTAACCCGTAATCCCTTACCTGGTGTGTGGGCCTGAGTTTCCTGTCTTGCAATATATTCATGAATATTCCCCTCAACTCCCCTAAGCCCTGGGTCAGTTTGTTGGTTGAACTCCCATCTGTGGTTCGGTAAAGCGTTGGTTCCAGTTTGTTCCCCAGAAGCAGGCAGTTCTGCTTTCCCAGCAGGGAGGGGATGGCAGCAGAGGCGGTGGGTGGGTGGCAGGCTGCGGGTTGCAGAACCTGGAGAATTTATTTTGAGGTAACAGGACTTGAAGGTCCTTTAACAAAAGGAGTCCATATTCTGGGGATTATTGGTATGTAGGATTTCGTGGATAACTGTGTAGCCATACAACAGCATTTGTAAAGGTCTGAAATCTAGGAGAACAAATCCTTGGACCTGCAGAAGCGATGATCGTGCATTAGATGTTACCAGGCAGAGAAGTTTGATTTGAAGCATTTTTCTGAAACCACTTGATCTAGGACACTTTGAGTTACTGTCTCTGTCTCCGTTTTCTTTAAAAATATCCTTAAAAATCAATTTTCTACAACACATTTACCTCAAAAGTCTCTTTATAAAGCTGAGAATATATGGATGATTACTTTATTCAAGAGTTCAAAAATATTCAAGAGGAAGACGCATCTGATTCAACTCAACATCTTACGGTAGTTGAAGAAATTAATTACTCTGAAGTCACTTGCTCGTAGTAATTTAGATTTATTCTATTTAAGCATTTTTCTGGTTAAACATGCCTGACAGTTGAAGAATGCATTTTTCTTCTAGCAACATCGGCTGCAGGTATTAGATTTCAGTCGTGTCGCGGGTGCTGTGTTTCCCAGTGCAGAAGAGGAGAATAGGGGATATTTTTGGCCCGACTGCGGCTTACAAAGGGACATTCTTGTAAGCAAATATTTACACATTAATCTCTTTTGTTAAACATCCGATGCTCCTATGCATTTCTGCTGTCACTAAGAATGAAACAATGCAAAGCAAATAGTTTATTTTTCTCAAGTTGTACTTGCCTTTGCTTGAACTTTCCAGCGTTGACCCATTTGGAAGCTGGCCAGAGCGAGGCAGCGGGTCAGGGGGAAGGTTGGGGAGTGGAGGTCTGAAAGAGGAGAATGTTTGCAAGGTCAGAACTTGAAGGAAAAAAAACTTGATCTTCCAGGGCATTTGTCATCCTTCCTCCTGGAGAGTGGTTGCAGTTTAAATAAGTGTGCGGTAGGAGTAACAACATGATTTACCGAATGCCCATTGAAATACTATCCCTTAAAAACCAGTCAGCGTATTTCGCTGGAAAATCTGAGTTTTTTCTCCCTGTGGTACCAACCATTAACAGCCATTCTTCTGGTCTGTGTTACTTACAAAGGTAAGTGTAAAACTGGGGATTTATGTATACAGCACACAAAAATAAGACTGCCTACTCTCAAAGCACGTCCAAAGTTTGGTCCCTAAATTTCCTTTGAGCCATTTGAACATTAGTTTGACTTCTTTTCGGGATCCAACTTAGAAAAATAACAGACAAGCAAGCTAGCTGCTCTTCCCTCCTATGTGTGTTTACCAAAAGCAGAAATAATTCAACATCTTCAATTAGTACTTTTCCTTTTTACTTTGTGAACAAATATGCTGTAAATCTGCTTCAGTTCATCCGCTGGACCACCTCAAAGTCATTCAGGTGTAATTAAAGGAACATGTTGTTCTCATTAAAATTATTATGTTGTCATGAACAACTTTTAATAATAGTTGCCAGTTAAGGGAGATGCTTTTCATTGCTCTGACAGTGGATAAGTGAATAGTTGGATCTGCTTGAAACAAGAGCAGAAACGATTAATATGTTGAGTGAGAATGGTCACAAACAAAATGACTGGGTTACAGACCATAGGTGTAAGCTTTTCTATAAAAAAAAAATCTAAATGCCCCAACATTCTGCTGGACCGCTCTTCCATGCTCGATTTTGGATGAAGCCTTGAGGTAAATTTTTAGAGAAGATGCTTGTAAAGTGCTCTTAAAATCTATTTTCTTCCAGGAATTTTTAGTATGTTTTGCTTGCTTAAAACAAACAACAACAAAAAAAGCTTCCTGGTAACCATTTTTGAAGTAAATTAAACGACATATGAGAATTAGAGCAGTTGAGAGTCATTTTTATTTTAGAATTCTTTTTGCATTAACACATCTGCAGTGTTGATGAATATATGGAAAAATGAAATTGTGCTTCTATCCTGCCGTGTCTCCAATGTGACAATAAATCAACTTTTTTTCCTTTTAAAATGTCTGGCCTTGTAATTTATGTTTGCATAACCCATTACTAAATTCATAGTAGGTGTTTTAGTTGGCAGGCACTATTCCAGGGATTCAGTGGACCTATTTTAATACTGAGCTTTTGTTACTCTTCATAATTATGTGTAGAAATATATGTATTTTCTTAATTATAAAAACTAGCTTGCTTTAGCTTTGGATCTCCTCTTACTTCCTCAACACAAATTGTGCTTTAAAGCTTTGAAAGAATTAGTGCTTTGTAGACCTGAAAAAAGAAATTTATTTACCAGGTTGTGGGGTTTGGTTTTGTTTTGTTTTGGTTTTTTTCATTTTTGAAAAAAAAAAATCAAACAAAAAAAACCCCCCAAAACCAAATCACCAAAAAATAATAAAGTGCAGAAAGTAAAGTTGTGATGCATCCTTGGTGCTGTTTATAATTTTTGAGGATTCTTTTATTTTATAGTCAAGTTGTAAATATTTAGGCCAGCATCAAGACAGTATGCAAATAAGTTTTATTAATAACCATTATCTGGACCCTAGTAATAAATATGTATGACTCACATAGGAATAAATCCACCCAATAAATATAAAAGCCATACAAAACCATTAACAATTTTTAATGGACCTGCAGATGGAATAATTTAATGCAACTGTAGTTACTCAGGTTCCAGCTCCTGTAGCTATTTCTCATCTGCTTGAAAGCTTTCATCTGAAATACATTGCCACCATTCGTGATTCCACCTTGTCTCTGTTTAAAACCATAAAATTGGGGTTTCACAATTTTTTGAAGCACTAATTCTTATTTATGGCTATATTTCTGCATTTTTTTAGCTGACTTTTTAAAAGGAAAGGTTATATTGGAAGGTGCAGCACTAGAGCAGAGTTCAGCAGTGAAGACGGGGCGGACAGGTCCGTGGGGTTGGGAATCCGCTCTGGGCAGGTGCTTTGCTGGTGTTGGATGCTGACCGTAACGCAGGAGTTACACGCATGCTGGTTTCTGCAGCAAATTTATACAGACCTGTGTGCTTGGAGGATCAGTTCATTGGTTATTATTCTTAAAGATTAAAGCTCTTAAGGACTAGCAGAGCACATCCCCTTCTGCCCAAGAAATGGGGTTTTATCTTTCCTTGTGAGTCTCTGAAATTCAGCAAGCAATGGAAACAGTCACCTGCTTCAGAGCATAAATTAAAATGATCTGGTTTGCTGAACTGGCCAATGTGGACACAGCATCATCACGTCTTCTAAAAACTTGTACTGTTGTTTTCTAAATGTTTTGTTTCCTAGAGGGTAAATAACCGTGCTTTAACGCAGGATGAAGTGTCGGTCAAGGTCGTTACTTAGTTTGCCAAGAGGGGAGGACGCTTTTATTGGGCAGGATATCACCAAAGAAATTCTGGTGTATAGGCTGGATGCTGATAAATGAGCTGCTCTGTGAGAAGAGGGCCCTGTAAACATTCAGGAGTTTTAAAAGCTCATTTTAAACCCAAGCTTTCATTTAGCGCAAGATAGCGCTGGGAGTGCTTTTTAAAAACGCCCGAATGTGTTAAGACTTCTCAGTCCTGTTTGTCAGCAGTGATTTGAGCACTGAAGAGCTGAACTCTCACGCACTTTCAGTGCACTTTAGGACATGTCTACACCTGCACTGTAGCTTTGCTAAGTCTGCTGGTGTGGCCACGGGTTTCAGATGCTGTTTAATGTGTTCCCTGGCTGTTCCCCTCGGCTGTCAGAGGCGTGCGGCTCCCTTTCAAGCTAGCTGGCCAAGCACAGCTTTGGGGACTGCGCTGGTTTGCAGGTTCGAAATGCCAGATCTGGGAAGGCTTAATTGGACAAATTAACCTGTTGGTGATTATCCCCTTTGCCTCTAGCTCCTGCTGATGAGCAGCTAAAGAACTGCAAATAAGAAACGCCAGGTTTGTAGTGGGAAAAAAAGAAGCTAGACTTAGGCTTGGGGCTGCAATCACCTGCACCAGCTTGGCAGGAGGCAGGTTATCCTAAATAACGGCAGTGACCATCAGAATACCGAAATCCTGTGGTTATCTTGCCATGCTATCCGTTGCTGTGAGTGCAAGCTTTGCAGAGCTTTCCTGGGCTGGGCAGCGCTTGGCTGCAGGAACTCTGGTCACGTTTGCACATCCCTCTGGCACTTTGCAGCAATCCACTCTTGCTGTCCAGCAAAAAAGCAGCTGAGGGGTGGGTGCTTTCGAGTGGATAAAGGTCTTGATGATGAGCAGTGTGTGTGGGAAGTCCTTACACTGCTTCTACGAGAAGGGAAGAAAGAAAAACTCAGATTCTTGAAAGTCATTTCTCTTCTGTATTAGAGGTACAGACAAAGCACATTTCTAGCTTAAAAGGAAGAACTGGCAGCAGTAAAAGTTAGTTCTGTTGTAGGATGATTTCTCTCCTTCCTGTTCTGTTCCTCCCGTCATGCCATGCCCTCTGCGGGCATGTTTCACGGTACGGAGGAGCTGGTGTCCCGTGTGAGCAGCTCCATCGCCAGCCTGACTGCAGACCTGACGGGAGGGATGCTGATGAGGTTGGTAATATTATCGGTCGTGGGAATGCTCAAACCCGATTTAAGGTAAAAAGTTGAATGCAAACAACAGCACATTGCAGCCGTGGCAAGCTCCCTGAGCGTGATGTACCTTTACGCCGTGCCATCTTCCTACAAACAGCACATTGCCTGCGGTGCACTTGGTTCGTCCATGCAGTTAAAATAAGGGCGGCAATAAAGAAATGAAGCGCTGCTTTGTTAGGAAAGGGAAGACATTTTTAGTAAGAAAAAAAGATTCAAGTAACTGATTGAAGTAGTTCTTCAGTTAATGCTTGAGAAAACAATGAGCCACTTTAAAATGTGCTTTCAGTTACAGGAAAAAGCATATATTACGCTCACCTGTTGAGAGGATTATGTCTGCTAAACACACTCATTTTACATGAGACCAAAACTGATCCTTAAAAAATTAATACTGAAATAGGTTACAGGTTTACAGCCGATAGAGATTTCCTTCAGACCTGTTTTGTGGTATGCTCATCTGCTTTTTCTGGAATTTTAAGTGGTGAAGGAATGAAGTCAAAGCTGCTTCTTGTCTTTGAAATGGGTGCCTCTTTGATAAGCCTCTGATCTCTGTACCCTGAGTTGTAGCAGCAGATTCAAACACCGATTGTAAAATTGGGAGACTAAAATGTAGCCGCGACAGCTTCAAACGCTCTGTCTCTCTGTCAGATTCAATGCACAGGACATTGCCAGGAGTTAAAACGATGCAAAATTAAAGTAGCCTACTAAATTTACCTGCCATGGAGAATCCACAAAAGAGCTGCCACTTCTAATCCTGAAATTCGTTTCAGATTATTATTTTTTCAAATTGGACTCCCTGATCTCTCAGCTCAAGCTGTTGTACAGATTTGAAAAGCTGTCTCTTCTTGTCAGATCACTGGTTTAATAATAATAATATCTTACGTTTATATAGTCTTTTTCATCCCACAGCTTCCTAAAGTGCTTTACAAGCTTTATATATACAAAATTGTGCAAGCACCTCTTGGGTGGCTGGTGCTAGTCAGCCGGAGAAGTGGCTGGCAGCTTGTTCCCCTCGCCTTCCTCCTTCACTTAAAAGCATCAGAGAAGAGTCAAAAAGACGGAGATGGTCCCGGTTCATCCCGAGGAGATGGTGCCTTCATCTCCTGCAACTGGGACCTAGAACCAGGGCAGGGATGTTCTGTCCACCACAAAACTGTGGTCTTGCATCCCCAGTGCTAGTTCTGTTTGTGGTTATTTTTTATTTCAGCGTTCTCACAGTCTAAAAAATACCTCAGTCTCTGGAATTTGGGGGAGGAAGAATTGTACAACTCCTTTCAAAAATGTACACATGAAAATTCAGATACCTTGCATATAAAGCAGTAATTTAAAAAAAAAATCCACACCTCTACCCAAATATTCTTGCTTCTCTGGTTTTGGTGGAGACTGGATGGACAGCTGGTTCTAACTGGTCAGTAAATGCGTTGCAATGGTTTTTTAAAACCTCCAGAAGCTAGGGATGATTGCGCAGAATAGCTTTTTCTCAAATTAGTTCTAACTCCTGAGATAGTAATTTCTGTGAGAAAAGAGGTATTGAAGTGGGAAGTGTGCTGCTCTTCAGGGGAAGAGGCACAAATGAGTTGAGCCACTCTGCGCTGGTTTCTGGAGGAAGGGCAAGAACATATTGATGGAGGTTTAGACACCATTAATATCGTGAGACCAGTTTTCCATAGTGATGGATCTATCTTATTTTTTTTCTGCTGTTAATGCTTCATGTTACATTTGTGTTTGGCTTCAAGTTGGCCTTTTTCAAGATTGCTGATGGTGAAAGGCAACTATATTAAAAAAATAATAAATCAGGCAACTTTGTTCCTAAACTTAAGAGCCACTGACACATCCGAAGAACATCCTGCTGTGATGTGTTCTTCTGCAGTTTGGATCATGTTCAACCTCGTATCTTTTTAAAATTATCCTGAGGTCTGTGTTCTAGATACCATTAGAGACCATTTACTGTGTCCAGATTCACATCAGATGATCTTCCCTTCTTCCTTACCTACCAGTTGGGGGTGTGGGGCTTGCAGAGACGAAGGCTTCTCTGCTGCGTGAAGAGCAGGGTTTTACTTCAGTGGTTCTTGAGAGCCAGGAAGAGGGAGAGACAGAGACCCAGACGTGGTCTCACTTACCTCAAAAATGATGGGGGGAGGGAGGGGGGGAGTGTATATCATAGACACTAATGCTAATGGACACTTATCCTGTCTCTGGCTGTAAATTATTGAGATTCTGCTTCTGTCTGGTAATGCAACTTAATCAGAATCGGGTTTACTGCTTTGACCCCATAGGGAACCTTCTAATTTCATAGTTTTACTTTTTGTCTAGTCACTGGACTGGGAATCTTTATATCCAGCCTCCTGGTGGCATTTTGAAGAGACATGCAGTTACACTTACCTAAAAAGCTGGTACCAGAAGGCTGCAATTCATGCCATAGCTGCTGCTTGCAGTCCTTCAGTTGATGGTCAGCTGAGGATACACCTGCACGGCAGTTTGCAGCCCTGCCTTCTGCTCAGGACCAGGAGTGATTGAAAACATCCCTGTGCCATGACTTCCTGAGCAAAATCCCATGGGGCAGACTACTGCTGGGGGCTGTCCTGTGCAGAGGACCTCTTTGTATGAGTCCCGCATCTTGCAGCCTTTTCCAGTTGCAGCTTCTGTTTTTGTATCTCTGTAAATGAGATGTCTGTGACATCTGACTGCCTCCTTGCAGCTTTAGCACTATATGGTTTGTTTGTTTGGTGTGGTTTTTTTTTTTTTTTTTTTTCTAGTCTCCCCCTGGGCCACAACAGTTGCTTTACATCCATGCAAGTTGAATGCCAGTTATGGGGACCGGTGGAGGATTTTATGAGGCTGTGCCATGTGGCGTAGCACGAGCGCTCTCCTTACCTGTCCCAACACTGCCTCCACCAGCGGGAGGTGCACCCTTGAGCCATCATCTGTTATTCCTTTAAGGACAGTCACTAATTTTATGCTGTGCCAGCTCAAAGAGAACTTAAATAGCTTGGTGTAGTACAGATGAGAAAAAGAGGCGTTTCCACGCTGGGTAGAGGCTGAAGGGTTTGCGCTGCTGCAGGTCAGCACCCTTTCTGCTGCTGGACTAAAAGACACAAAGCCTGCGTGTAGTTTCCTAAGAGACTATTCCACTGCCGTGTTTAAATTCAGTGTTGGAAGGAGCTGGTGTGCAACAGCGTGTTAATGATGAAACCCAAGAAGATTTGAACCGTGGTGTGTTCTTTGGGGTGAACAGCTTTCAGTTCAGGAACTACCCTATCTCTGTTCTCTCAGCGTAGTCTGCGGGTTTCTCAAAGGGATTACACTCCCAAGCCTGGGACTTAAAGCTAGTTTTAATGAGTTTGATGAGCCTGTGGAGTAGACTTCCATAGAAGCCTGTCTGTCTAAATAGCATTTTTAATAGCAATTCCCTCTGCTCGGGAGATTAGCAAACTTAATGCTTTGAGGGCTTCTTCCTCGCTGGATGGTGGCACATAAAGACAAGCTCTGCTAAACAGTAATAGTCTTTGCCAAAAAATGAGTATCTGTAGATTTAAAGTTGCAGCTCACTTGTTAAAGCTGTCCTTGTTCTTTGTCAGCATCGAGGTGTGAAGAGTTGAGTGTGCAAGCTAAGTGCTCTCGGATGCTCAGCTGCATCTCCAGGCTTTGACCCTGAAGGGGCTCACCACTGGCTTTTGTGGAGGATCCTGCTTGCTGCTCGCTTGTAAATGATAATTTGCACAAAAACCCCTCCAGCCTTCAAGATTACTTATTAAAAAAAATAGTCTGCGAATTCATATTTTTTACTTAAAATTCTGTTGAAATTCTTTAGGTGTGAGCTAGTGAAAAGGCACTTGGATGCTCCGCTTATGGGTGTCTGTGTGTATCTATTTACACACAGAAGTAGTTCTGCTTATAGATGAAACTGGCAGTGGTGTCTCAGAGCGAGTGAGCTACAGTATCTCTCCAATGGACGTACTTTTCCAGTAAATTCTGTCTCAACAATAGTGTTAGCACATTTTTAGATATGTGAATATGTGTAAAATAAGTCTTAGAAAACAGCACAAAGGAATTTTTTACATGAGCAATAACTGGGTTAAATAGGTAAGTGCAGATGACATGTTTTATAGGGTATTTGACTCTTAAAACCTGTTGCTGATCCAGAATTAAATATTACTGGTCTGTTTTCCAAATCAGTGTAATTTTAGAGCAGGGAAATGAGATTTCTGCATTCCTCTTTTTTTTTTTTATATAAAAGACGAACATGGTTTTGCATGTGAGCTTCTGAAGTGTTAGAAGTATTTTGGGGAGATAGGTTAGTTGGCAAAGTGCATATTGCTGAACTGCTGTTCAGAAACAAAAGTAGCTTTTGGTTGGTATGAGTTTTGTTAGCTTCTGTTTGTCTGAT